>JBBPBX010004121.1:42902-59626 GCA_038048925.1 Garcialebias charrua | reverse complement strand
TCCAGAAAATGTTATATCTCACTGTTTTATAAATCAATATTTTAAACAGATTGTATTTTATTTATTATTATTATTATTATTATTATTATTATTATTATTATTATTATTATTATTATTATTATTATTATTATTATTATTGTTGTTGTTGTTGTTGTTGTTGTTGTTGTTGTTGTTGTTGTTGTTGTTATTATTGTTATTATTGCTATTATTATTGTTTATTTATTGATGTGTGTGAAATGTAATACTTTATTACAGTACTTCATAAATAAAAAATGCCACATCCAGAAAATGTTATTGGCACAATGTTTTAGAAATGAAATATTTTTTAAATGATGTCATGAATGGCATATGTTTATGTTTATTAAATTTGTTCATTTTTTTTTACAAAAGAAACACAATACAAGACATTCCCATAAATGATAATGTACAAAATATAAAAAAATAAAAGGTAGCAGAAAGAAGAATAAATCTTATTATATCTGCCCCTTTTTTCAAACAATCAGATTAAACAATAGTAATCTTCCACCAACAGTACAAAATGACTAACTCTTTCTAATTTTCTAACTAATCCAATACACATTACGTCATTTCATATATATATTTTTTTATCAAATTCATTTTGATCATTTTCTTAAATGTAAACATTGACTTGGCATTTTTAACTACATTCTCCAAGCCATTGATGTTATTATAGCTTTCACCACAGGAAAGGAAAGCTATAACATCACTCAGCCAGGACCAAAACATCACCATTTTACCAGCTGACAAAGGAAGATGCACAGTAATACTCAACACGTCTGATTACCAGGAAAAAATAACTACACTACTGAGCGACAGGAACACCTACGAGCCCCTGAAGAGGGACCCAACTAACACCTTTAAAAAGAAAGTCACAGATTATCTGCAAAAACTGGAAAAGGAGAAAACAATCAATCGATCATTGTATTATAGATTGTACCAGGGGGAGGCCACTCCCTGTCTTTATGGACTTCCAAAAATACACAAAGAAGATACACCTCTCAGGCCCAGTTTACACGGCGCATATTTTGAGTGGAACCGCTACTTTCTCTTTGCGTCTTTGCTTATCACCTACACAACGCTGCTGGCCCCCCTCTTTGCATCCAATACTTTTCTGATCCACCTCTCAGGGTGGAAGTTTTTCGCTGACCCCCCGCTGATAATGTAAACATATCCCGCAGAGCTTTTGTTTAAACACATGCACGCAGCACGCACGCGCAGACAGCCGGCATTTTAACAATGGCGGTGGACTGGACAGTGGACACACGCACCACTTTCTGAACTATAGCTGATGGAATATATTTTGATTCTCATATTTAATTATTCTACACCTTACCTGCATCTGTGTTGGAAGAGAGCCAGCTGCCTGGATCCAGTTGTCGCTGTTAACGAGGCAGTCGGACATTTCACGTGTCACGCTGCACTATACTAAATGTGCTATATAATAACAGTTTAACAATAATAAACAGTATTTATGTTAGCGTGGGAGATATTTAAATTTATCTGAGCTAAATGAAGCCATCTGGACTCGTTACGTCATGCCTAACATGCTGCTGAAAATGAAGACACCAGGTTGATTTTTAATTTATTTATTTATTCAACACCAAAAACTGTATGTCACAAACACTGAGAATTAAATTGAACACTTTTAAAAACACGTTAACCGAACTTTAATGAACTGGACTCTGTTGTTTTCATCCTGGTGGAAACTGGACCCACATCCGAACCGCCGGTCCGCTTCGTGGAACAGCTTCGACCTCGCAGGAAAAAAATAAAAATAAAACCTCAGTTGGTTGTTCTGTGATCGAACTAAACACAAGGAAACATTATTAAGAACATTGTTTACCTTGTAGCGCTGCTGGAAATCAGCTGATTCTCACGGACTAAAGTCAGACATGTTGACGCGGTTCCGGTCCAGTCAGCAACTGGTGTGCAGCTTGTTAGATGAAGCGGTCCCACTTGGTGTCAAATCTGTTGACTCTTATCCAAATTCCAGCTTTAACTTGTTGTTAACTTGTTGACAACAACTTGTAGTTAGCTGAACTTTTAGCCAGAGAGGAAAGCAGACGAGGCAGGCTGCCTCGGCTGCTCTGTTTACCTCAGGCAGCACGCATGCGCAGTAGTGAAGGTTCCAAAAATCACAGCGCCATCTAATGGCCCAGCATGGTAACTACAGTGAAATCATGAGGACGGGGGGTGGAGGGGGAGAGAGTCGTATCCACAGAATTCGCCCGTGTCAACGCAAAACTTTTCAACCTAATTAACATACCAAAAGTTTTGTTTCCCCCATACAGTGTCCGTGTAAACAGGGCCTCAGACCCATCGTCATCGTCAGCAGCATGAACTCTGTGACATACAATGTTGCTAAACACCTGGCTGGTATTTTAGCTCCTCTGGTTGGAAACACACCTCATCATATCAAGAACTCCATTGACTTTGCCAACAAAGTTCAACATTTGAAGCTGACCCCGGGAGAAACTCTTGTGTCATATGTTGTATCATATCTGTCAAGTCTCCCGTTTTGGCCGGGAAACTACCGTATTTTACCCCTCTTTCCCGTCATCATCCCGAATTATTATTTTCCCGGAAATCTCCCGTATTATAATATTATAAAAAAAATAACAAATAAAACATTCCGGTGCCTCTGTCACTAGCCTCGCGAGAACTGCCCCCTACAGTAGCCTCGGTGGCAGTTCTCGCGATGTTAGAGCTGGCGCGGTCGAGAACAAACCCGGAAAAACACAGAGATGGATATAACGAGAAGTAACGAGAGAGGAGGCGTCCCTGCCAAAAAAGTTAAGACTTTGTGTAAATATGTTGAAAAATGGGACAGCGAATTTACTTTCCTAAAGTTTATTACGCGTTTTTTAAGATTTGTAACTGCGACTTTAGTGTCTCTCATGGGGGAAGGAAACGATGTCCGTCAGCATGAAAAATCCGTGAAGCACAAAGGTAGGCACATCAGATTGTGATCACATAACTGGTTTGAAAGTGGCTGATAGGTAGTTATTTTAGATTTCTTGTAAACCTGTCTTAAAATGTGAGGGAAAGATCACATTATTTTTCCTTCTTTATGATAATCTGGTCTTTTTTAGTCTTAAAATGTAAAAATATCAACAAATCATTAGATATTTTAAGCTTTACAATGGCCAGAAAACTACCGTTCAGAAAATTGTCCTCTAACAATCTTAAAGTGGTCTGTGGGCCACCAGTTGAGAATCCCAGTTGTAGCCGGTATTGTGGCTCCGGAAACCTTTAATTTAGTGAACAAAGGGGCAGAAATGGCTCTTTTGATCATAAAGGTTGCAGATCCCTGGGCTAGTGGGATGGCTCGGCGTACCTGGCAGAAAATTTCCCTTATTTTTAAATACAAAACTTGACAAGTATGTGTTGTATGTTGTATGATGTTTCGTAGGGCGGCCGTGGTGCAGTGGTAATGGCAGTCGTCTCCCGATCGGAAAGTTGGCGGTTCGACTCCCGGGACCCACACCATGTGTCGTTGTGTCCTTGGGCAAGACACTTAACCCTGAATTGCTCCCGGTAGGACTGGAAAGCACCTTGCATGGTAGTCTGCCGCCACCGGTTTATGAATGTGTGTAGCATTCAATATACAGGTAGTCCCCGAATTACGAGCGCTCTGATCTGCGAGGTCCCAGACTTACGAGCTGCGAATTTTTGGAAAAAACGAAAAAAATACTGAGTTTTCATGTGTTTTTTCACTACAGTTAGCAAGTTAAGCATATAAACACACGTTTCCGATCATTTTTATGCACTCAAAAGTAGTTTTTAGATGAAAATAGAGTGTTTTTAGGTGCGCTGGCGAAATTTACGAACGGACTTCCGGGTTGCGAATTTTTGGAAAAAACGAAAAAAATACTGAGTTTTCATGTGTTTTTTCACTACAGTTAGCAAGTTAAGCATATAAACACACGTTTCCGATCATTTTTATGCACTCAAAAGTAGTTTTTAGATGAAAATAGAGTGTTTTTAGGTGCGCTGGCGAAATTTACGAACGGACTTCCGGGTTGCGAATTTTTGGAAAAAACGAAAAAAATACTGAGTTTTCATGTGTTTTTTCACTACAGTTAGCAAGTTAAGCATATAAACACACGTTTCCGATCATTTTTATGCACTCAAAAGTAGTTTTTAGATGAAAATAGAGTGTTTTTAGGTGCGCTGGCGAAATTTACGAGCGGACTTCCGGGTTTACGAGGGAAATGGCGGCCGTTCCAAATTACGAGATTTCCGGTTTACGAGCGCCCCCTTGTGACGGATCTCGCTCGTAAATCGGGGAATACCTGTATGTGTAGCACTTTGAGATTTTCAGTAATGAAAAGTGCATTATAAATTGAATTAATTATTATTATTATTATTATTATTATGTGACTTCTCTTTTCACGTGCATACCCATTTCTGAAGCAGTAGAAACCGTCAAAAAATGACTTCTACAAGACAAGGATTTGGCCTCCCTCCTCCCTCACTTCCTGCTTAGCTGAAATTAAATCCTGGTTCACGTCTAACTTCCTGAAATTAAACAGTGATAAAACAGAGTTCTTACTCATTGGTACTAAATCCACCTTATCTAAAGTTAACAGTTTTTCCCTCAATATTGACAACTCCTTGGTTTCTCCCTCCCCTCACGTTAAGAGTTTGGGTGTCATTCTCGATAGCACTCTCTCTTTTCACTCTCACATCAATAGTATCACCCGGTCTGCTTATTTCCACCTTCGAAACATCAACCGTCTCCGTCCATCCCTCTCTCTGCACTCTGCTTCCATCCTGGTCCACAGTCTGGTCACTTCTCGAATTGATTACTGTAACTCTCTCCTTTTTGGTCTGCCTCACAAATTAACCCGTAAGCTTCAATTGGTTCAAAACTCAGCTGCCCGCATTGTTACCAAAACCCCCTCATTCCACCACATCACCCCAGTTTTGCAGCAACTCCACTGGCTTCCAGTCACATTCAGAATTCAATTTAAAATCCTGTTATACACTTTCAAGGCTATTCATAGCCTCGCCCCTCCTTACCTGTCTGATCTCCTGCACATTACCACCCATTCACGCTCCCTTCGTTCTTCCTCTTCCATCCACCTCAACGTGCCTCTTGTCCGCCTCCGCACCATGGGACACAGAGCCTTTTCTCACTCTGCTCCCCAACTCTGGAACGCTCTTCCCCCAGACATCCGTAACATTGACTGCCTTCTGACCTTCAAATCAAAACTCAAAACTCATCTGTTCAAGTTAGCCTTCTCACTTTAATTTTTCTTTTTTATGTAGTTATTTTATATATTTTCTTTTTTGTGTGTTTTTTAATTGATTTTAATTTTTCTTTTTACCGGTATATAGTTATTTTATACTGTTTTTATTGTGTTTTTAATGCTGTAAAGTGTCCTTGAGTGCTTTGAAAGGCGCTACCAAATAAAATGCATTATTATTATTATTATAAAAGGACCAACTTCACCCCAGACCACATCTGCACCCTGCTGGATCTCTGCCTCTCCACCACTTATTTCAAGTTCAATGACAGTTTTTACAGACAGAAGCACGGCTGTGCCATGGGATCTCCAGTGTCACCCATTGTTGCCAACCTCTACATGGAGGAAGTGGAACAGAGAGCCATTAACTCCTAGGGAACAACTCCAAGCCATTGGTTCCGATATGTGGATGATACCTGGGTCAAAATCCAAGCCAGGGAGGTGGAAGCTTTCACCAGACACATTAACTCGGTCGATAACAACATCAAGTTCACCAGAGAGGATGCTAACGACAATAAGCTGCCTTTTTTGGACTGTTTGGTTCACATGGAGGGAGAGGACAGTCTCAACATTGAAGTTTACAGAAAACCAACCCACACGGACCAGTATCTTCTGTTTGACTCTCACCATCCACTGGAACACAAACTTTCTGTTATCAGAACTTTACAGCATCGGGCCGAACACATCCCCACGAAGACAGAAGGGAAGAAAAAGGAACAGAAACACATTGAAAAATCTCTCCAAACATGTGGATACCCTAACTGGGCTTTTGTCAAGTCAGCGAGGAAATCGACAAAACACACTAATGAACAGAAAAAGGTGAACAGACGTAAAAACATTGTCATCCCTTATGTGGCTGGAGTTTCAGAGAATTTCAGAAGGATTTTCAACAAACACAACATCCCAGTACATTTCAAACCCAGCAGGACTCTCAGACAGAGGCTGGTGCACCCTAAGGACAGAACACCCACACACAAACAGAGTGGTGTAGTGTATGCAGTCCAGTGCAGCGAAGACTGTCCAGACCGCTACATTGGAGAAACTAAGCAGCCCATCCACAGACGAATGTCCCAACACAGGAGAGACACCTCCTCTGGACAAAACTCAGCTGTTCACCTCCAGCTCACGGACAAGGGACACTCTTTTGAGGACCAGAATGTACATATTTTGGACCGAGAGCACAGGTGGTTTGAGAGGGGTGTGAAGGAAGCAGTTTATGTAAAACGAGAGAAACTATCGTTAAACAGAGGAGGAGGTCTAAGATATCAACTTTCTAAAACTTATGGTGCTGCCCTGCAGCTGATTCCAGACATTTCTCACCTGATGAGAACAGAGGAGCTTTGTTTGTGAATTAGACTAACAAGACTTTGACAGGTCCCTGCTATCAATGTGTGAGGTGTGATTTGTCAATTTACATACAGTAGGATGTGTGTGTTTCCTGTAAGGTCTGCTTTCACACCCTGAACTTTGAATGGGTCACAGGCACGTGTTATCCCAAATATGTGTGTGTGTTAGCTTCCAATTTACATATGTTGGTGCATGTCAGTGGATCAGCCTGTATAACTTCTCTTGCTCTCACATTTTCCTCATTGAATTGATAAAGCTCCCCGGATGGGAAGCGAAACGTCTTCTGTTACAAATAAAGTCCAGTTGTTCTGGATTGAACGCCTTTTTTGAATTCTTACAGCTCTTTTCTGCAATACAAAAATAGGCTTTGTAATTGTTTTACACACTTTCCCCCAAACATCAATACAATAGATTAAGTGTGGAACAATGATTGTGTTATACAACAAGTACAGAGCTTTATCATTCAATAAGTCTCTGACTTTGTACAGTACTGCAATCGATTTAGCTATTTTTATTCTTACAGAATTTATGTGTTGTTTCCATGTCAGTTTGTCATCAATGATAACACCCAAAAACTTCACCTCACTCACTCTACAAATCTCAACACCCTCAATTTTGAGTGGAACATCAACAGTTTTCTTTTTATTACTGAATATCATGTAATTAGTTTTTTCTAGATTTAATGATAATTTATTGATTTTAAACCAAGTTTGTATTTTGACAAATTCTGTCTTTATCAATTCCAACATTTGTTCTACATCTTCACCTAAACAGAAAAATGTGGTATCATCAGCAAAAAGTACACATTTAAGGAGTCCTGACACATTTACCAAGTCATTCACATATAAAATAAATAGCTTTGGTCCAAGTACAGAGCCTTGGGGAACTCCACATGTGATATTACAGAGGTCAGATCTTACATCATTTATTTGTACAAATTGTTTCCTATCTTTTAAATAGCTAGATACCCACTGTAATGCTGGTCCTCTAATACCATATTTGTTCAATTTTTCAAGGAGAATGGTGTGATCAATAGTATCGAATGCTTTTTTTAAATCAACAAAAATACTGACACAATATTGTTTTTGATCGACAGCAGTAGTTATTTGTTCCATTAATTCCATGAGAGCCATTGATGTAGAGTTTTTTGCTCTGAACCCATACTGACTGTTGCTTAGAATATTTTGTTTATCTATAAATTGATCTAGTCTGTTCACAAATAGTTTTTCAAGAATTTTTGAAAACTGTGGTAACAAGGATATAGGTCTATAATTGTTGAACACACATTTATCACCATTTTTAAAAAGAGGAACTACCTTAGCTACTTTCATATTATCTGGAAATATTCCTGTTGAAAATGATAAATTACATATATATGTAAACGGCTCAATAACATGGCTCATTATGTCCTTTACAAACATCATATCCATGTCCACCCAGTCTTTTGATCTCTTGTTGTCTGTAAGATTTTTTACTACGTTCATTATTTCCTCTTTGTTAGTTCCATTTAGAAATGTCATTTAGAAAATTTGAACAAATTTTTCAGTGAAAACATTCTCAATATATATCAGAACAAAAGTGGAACATTTGCTCTGTGTGTGTGGGTAACTGAAGTGGAGATTTCTAGCTTAAAGGTGCTATGTGTAACTTTCTGTAGAGTGCAGAACTTAGAAAAAAATTCAACAGGCAAAGCATTCTGATCCCTCCCCCTCAGAGCCATATATGGCTCTGCTCCCCCTGGCCCTGCTGAAATTCAAATTCAAGCTCTGTTTTTATTGGCTGATTCAAATTCAAGCTCTGTTTTTATTGGCTGGTTACAAACTCTGTTTTTATTGGCTGGCAGGTCACTCTGTGTTTTTAGTGGTTTTATAAATGCTGATAGAGAAGCAAGGGGACTATAGTTTTTTTCAGAGATTACTTTGTCTAACATCAGTCTGAGAGTGAAGAAATATGTTAAAATATATTGTTAGAAAAGTTACAGACTGCATTACAAAGTTACATAGTGCAGCTTTAAAGTAAAGTAAAACTAAAATAAAACAAACACAGCTATGATTAGATTATCCTGTTCAGAGCCACATACACTGACAAAGCAGATAATGTTAAGGTTTTTTTCCAAAGCTCCACCAGACAAAACATTTAAAAATATATTTTAACTTTCGTTTTCACTTTTTTAATATATAAAGCAAAATAGCCTCATGTTCTAAAACTAAAATGTGCATAAATTATTATTATTGTTTTAATTGATTTTATTATTGATTTTTGTTATTTTATCTTTGATTTTACTTGATTTTATCACTTGTTTTTATTTGATCGTTGATTTTAGTTGCACTTTGTAGCACTTTGAGATTTTTGTTAATGAAAAGTGCGTTATGAATTAAATTCATTAATATTATTATAAAGAAAAGAAAGATAAAAAAAGACAATGATTTTGTCAGGGTGAACAACAGCCCAGAACACAGTGAAAAGTAAGTAGTCTCGTCTGAAATGTCAGGATTACAGCATTTGTCCAATTTACAAACTAAATTTAAAGTGAATTTATATGTAAAGCTAAAAGAATTAAGGTAATGAGCCTTGGCAAACAGGATGCAAGGCAAAAGAGTTAAATCATATTGTTTGTGTCAGAACAAGGCAGGCCACTTGTTTATTATGATTTATGGAAACAGCTTTCATTAATAAATTAGATGTATTACATGTCTTTTATGTGCTTTAAACAGTCATTTTTAGTAAATATTTAGTTTAAACTCAGAGTTCAAGGCACTGCAACCATAATGACTTGTGGACATGGGTAATAAAACGCTAAGTGATTTGTTTGCAAACAGAAGTGTGGCCAGAGTACAAGAGGATCTGCATAAGATAGAAGATGGTGAGTATAATACATTATTTTAGATTGCAACCAGACTGTAGGTTATTTCTCTTACTGTGATGTTGTGGAGACGAGGGCAGAGCATCCCAGGAACAGGAGGCCAACGATGATTTCCAAGTAGGCACGTAGGTGACCAGTTGGAGAGTGGCACGGCAGACACCAAGAGAAGGCATTGTTGTGAGGTCTGGGTTTTGGTTCTTACTGGTCATGACCCACATCAAGACAACCATCAACATCAACAAGGACCCTCACCAATATGCATACCACGAGAATCGAAACAGAAGACGTTGTCTCCTCTGTGGTCCACACTGCTCTCACCCACCTGGGGCAGAAGGACTCCCACGTTTGTATGCTCTTTGTGGACTTCACGTCTGCCTTCAATACCATGATCCCCTAAACCAGTGGTCCCCAAACTTTTTCCTGTGAGGGCCACATAACTTTTCCCTTCTCTGGTGGGGGGCCGGAGTCAGTTTTTAACAGGAAAAAGTGTGACGATTCCAGGAGTGCCTAAATCAGGGGTGCCCAACCTTTTTTGAACCAAGAGTTACTTTTGAAGTCGGCAGTTTGCCGAGAGCTACTCGTCCAGTCTCAGTATCAAAAAACAAAATTTTTCATCTCCCTACTCCTCACTTCTTTAAAGTAAATAAAACAGAACGTAATGTGTTGCTAGTTTTATTTAATTAAAGTATTTTATCAAAGTAAAAGGACGCAATATTTGAAAAGCACACCATATTTTTTAAAGAAACGAATAAACAATGAACTGAACAATATAAAACTCCCTCATTTACACTAACTATTTACAAAAAGTGACTTACAAAGGTGCAGATTTACAAATCTCCAACAACTATTTCAAACCTCAATAAAACCTAAATATCAAAACTAGGCAGCTGCTCTGTGCAGCAGGATGGTGTCATCTGGTGCAAGCTGTATAAAATAAATGTGTCTCTACCTTAGTGGCACTTCTGACACTGAGAGGAGGAGGCGCGGGGCAGTATGAGGTGGTTGGGAGGCGCAGGCAGGTCTCCAGATGATCATCAGTCATTGTGGATCTGTTTTTGGACTTGATGATTTTCATGTGTGAAAAAGCAGACTCACACAGGTAGGTAGATCCAAAAAGTGCTGTTAAGTTCAAAGCACATCTTCGGATGTAAGGATACTTTTCTTCTGAGAGCAGACTCCAGAACTCTCCATCCACGCCAGGTGATGCTCGAATTACAGATGAGGCAAATAGACTTTGAATTAGAATAAACAAAAAAATACTCCTCCTCCCACTCTGTGTGAAAATAATACGTTTTTGTTTGCTTGTTTGCTAGTTTTCCATCCATGTTTACTGTGCACCGACAGCTCCACTGCTGTCCTAAAGTCTCGTGAGAGCGCTGTGTCACCGCACCCAAAACTCGCAAGACTATGTCTGTGAGAATACAAGATGAGGAGGGCTGAGGAAAGCGTTGCTGCGCATTGGAATATCGTCACTCCTCCCACCCCAGCTAGCTCCCTTTATGTGAAAGGGAGACAATTCAACTTACTCCTTCATCTTTAAAAACTGTGTTAGGATAGGCTAAGTACTTGGTGACCGTACAGTACTGTACATGTATTCATTTGTAAAAAAAAAAAAATATATATATATATATATATATTTTTTTTTACTATTGTTCTGGGGGCCGGACCAAATGTGGGGGCGGGCTGGATGCGGCCAGCGGGCCGTAGTTTGGGGAACACTGCCCTAAACCCTGATGGACAAACTACTCAAATTAGGAATAAGCCCCTCCATTTGCAACTGGGATCCATAACTTCTCCTCCAACATAACCCTCAACACTGGCTCCCATCAGGGATGTGTGCTGAGCCCTCTCCTGTTTACTCTGCTCACATATGATTGTGCACCTACTCATCCAGGGTGTCATATTGTAAAGTTTGCAGACGATACAGCGGTGGTGGGATGCATCACAAAGAATGATGAGTCTAGTTACAGGTAGGAGGTGGAACACCTGGAGAGCTGGTCCAGGAGTAACAACCTTCACATCAATGCGAAGAAGACAAAGGAGATGATTGTGGACAATGGAACAAACACACCTTTTGTTGGATGTAAGTGGAACCCTTTGTACACAATTTCATTCCACCACATGTGCAACATGTGGTGCATATGACAAATAAAGAACCTTGAATCCTTGAAGGTGAAAATACACAAGGATATGATGCACTTGAATGGAAGAAACCCCATGGACCATAAGACACAAAGGTTACCTTACACTTCAGGTAAATCTCACTAGGACTGCAGACCGAATCACCATTAGGTAATCAATGTTCCAGTGCTGAGTTCTTGTCAAACTCAGTCTTATATGCTGGTGGACCCTCATGAGCTGTATGGGGAACATCCATCCATGCATCCGCTATCTTCACCCGTTTCTTCCTTTTTGGGTCGCAGGTGTCACTGGTGCCCATGTTCAGCTATCCCTGTGCAAGAGGTGGGGGAACAGCTGGGATCAGTTGGCTTCTCCTGCCTTTCAGAAGCTGCAAGAAGCAGTTGTTCGTGACAAACACTGGAATTTCCACATTTTTGTATTTTTATTTACCCTTTATTTATACAGGTAGTCTCATTGAGTCAAGATAACTCATTTTCAAGAGAGACCTGTTTGGGAGCAAATGGTCGGGGTTAAAGGCCTTGTTCAGTGGCCCAGGGTGGGGCAAATGAGGTTAGAGTAAGTTGTGGGTGTTTCACCTTTTCCAACCACATTTTGCTGTTGTCAGTCAGGGGAGTTGAACCTGGGACTTTTCGAACACAGGCCCATCTTCTCTAACCTCTGCACCACCACTCCTCACATAAATATATAAAGAAGCAAATACAGTGAAACTCAAACGCTGTCTAAAAATCTGCCACCAAGTTTAATATTTACCGCTTTTCATATAGGAGACCACAGATAGGTTTTTAAAATTTTTATGGTATGTCTGTGGGCTATCCAGACAATGGCCCTCATTCACGAACCGTTCGTACGCACAGATTTGTTCTTAAACTGTGCGTACGAGTGATTTAGGATCATTTGTGGCATTCAACAATGTTTTCGTATCCTACGATTTTTTTCAGATACGAACAAAATTTACGAGTGGTCCGGACCTGTCGTATAATTTAGGAGCGTCAGTCTGCTGTCATCCAGACGGATCTTCTCCACGAATAACTTCATATTTCGTTATTTAGAAAATATTTTGGGTTTAAAAAAATCACGCACCATAATTATTCTTGACAATAGGTTATTCTGTTTGAATTAGAATTATAATTTTAAGTTTAATTTGTCTGGTGTGTCGCGCAGGCTTCAGTGAGTCGTGCGCTCCCCTTGGTCATCAAAGCCGCTCCTCATATTAACACCCAGGTACATAAAATTCCCATACACCGCCGCAGAACAAGTACGAATTAAGACTGATCTTGTGCCAAACACCATCGGAGCAATTGATTATTATATCTGATTCGAAATATAACCTGCAGAATGTGGTTGCGCGATGACCAGGAGGTGCGCACATCATTTGTGCTGCAAAACATGTTGGCACGCGTCTTGCAGCGTGGCATTTATTGTCCATTCATCTCAGATCTCCTCCTGTCCGTGCTGCGGCGAGACGTTTGTTTGAAGACATTTTCAGATCAAACCATTTATTCTTGATTTCTGATACTGTACGACCCACGGGAGACAAAACATATGCACTACAATATTAATATGAAGTTAACTGTAGTTTCGAGACATTTTAAAATGCTTCTGTTCAAAAACACATCCGACACTTGCGGGGGGGTGGGGGGTAGCGGTGCGCCACGGCTCTTCTGAATAAGTGAAACTATAATGTAACACAGTACACTAAAATTAAAGATATTTGACCATCCGACACTTGCGGGGGGGTGGGGGGTAGCCACAGCGCGACTGAGAGCAGATCTCCGAACGCGTGAAGTTCCTCCTTTTACTTCTTGAGTTTGAATGAATGGACACTTCCTGCTGTCAGAAGGCAGGAAACGTGGCCTTATACAGTATGGTGTTTTGAGGGGTGGGAATTATGTAAATGACCTCTACTTGTGCACGCGCAGCTGTTTAGAACAGGTGGGATTCATTAAATTTACGCAGCTCATTTACACACGTTTCCTCAGGATAGAAGACTTTGTTGAATCTGACGTGGCATGTTCTTACGAACGCTTCGTACGAACAAAAGTAGGAGAAATTTAGGATAAAAATACGAACATTTTCGTGAATGAGGGCCAATGTTCATTCAATTTAATACACAAAATAATTCTTAGATAATCAATTATACCCTTTTTAATTCTGCCATTTTGAACTTTCGTTTTGAACGACTGGTTTATGATAATGAGCTCTCATGGTCACGCCCTTCAAAGATCTGTTTAAATTTACTCCGCCCTCTGTAAAAGCCAGTATCTCTAATCTGTTGTTGTTTTAAAATTTGCTCTTTTTTTATTACTCATTTGACTTACTGTTAGTGCTAGCTTATATAACTTACCGAAAGCCGTCTGCGCGCGCCGCCATGAGCTGCTCCTTTTAGCCCGAATCCGATGCTAAAAATAGCTCGTTCATCCTCCGCCCTTTTATGTCCGCTCGTTGCATGCGGCGCTTTTGGGAGCGATCTCTGCTTCAGTCCAGACATACACTCCGGCTGTGTCTCAATTCAGGGGCTGCATCCTCATGAGTGCGCATTTGTCGGCCGCATACGTCATTGCCCCGCGCGGAGGACTGTCCCAATTCGAAGACTCCTCCTCATGCGGCCGAGGAATGCGGCCTACTTCCTGCCGAAATCGAAGGATGCATTCGTGGAACCTTCAAGACGGAGGCTATCCCATAATTCATAGCGCCAGCAGAGATTTCGCGGGGGGTGGGACTTTCTGCGTGCAGGGTCGGGGCTGATGCGTGTTGTTGAGTCATCAGCTCGTTTTAACAACAACCTCAGCGCGAATATTCATTCAACCTTTATTTAGTCATCTCAAACAACCTCAGCGCAAATATATCTCATTAAAATTTAACTACAGAAACGACTCATTAAAATTTAACTACAGAAACGACTAAAAAAAAAACGTGTTAGCTGAATATATATTAGTGTTTCTGAGTTTACTGTTTTGAAGAACTGATTACAAATCAGCTTATTTTACACGTGCATAGCAAGGATTTTCCATGGGGCGATCTGTTAAAACTCAGAGTGGACCTATGAAAGGCAAGCTGTCTAGTAGCTCAACTGGTTAAACATCCCATGATTGGCGCAGAGATACTTTTCTCGAAGCTGGTTCGAATCTCACTCGGTACGGTTAAAACTTATTTTACGTTTGTCTTTTATTGGATAAAAAAAAAGGAGTTTCACAAACTCCTTCTTTTTAATCTCAGTCCTCATTTTTTTATCCAATAAAAGACAAACGTAAAATAAGTTTTAACCGTACCGAGTGAGATTCGAACCAGCTTCGAGAAAAGTATCTCTGCGCCAATCGTGGGATGCTTAACAAGTTGAGCTACTGGACAAGTTGCTTTTCATAGGTCCACTCTGGGTTTTAACAGATCGCCCCTCGTTCTTAACAAACAGTAAACTCAGAACACTATACAGTATATACGTGTACAGTTTTCAGCTTAGTAATATATTTTAGCGGCATCCCTTCTCTTTCCACACACACACACACACACCAAGCGCGCACACAAGAACTTCCCACCCATTTCAAGAGAGCGCCCCACCCAATTCAAGGCCGGCAAACCTGAAGGCTAGACCGTCCCATTTCAGCAGTTTCGTCAAGCCCACCCGGCCTTGTGAGTGCGTGGCCTACTCGGCCCAGCTAGGCTGGGTCCTCATGAGGACGCAGCCCCTGAATTGAGACACAGCCAAAGTTCACTGAGTGTTTCCAGTTAATTTATCCATATGAGGCAACCTCTGAGGCAACCCCACGCCCACGCTCCTCAAAAGCTATCAGCTCCCAGCAGCTCCCAGCCAGCTCCCAGCAGCTCCCAGCCGCAGATGGTCTCTTCGCTGGCGGTCTGCTCGTTTTCCGTCTGCCGGCTGCTCGTTGGGAGCAATCGCTAATACGCTAAAAATTGAACTAAAACGTAAAAATAACAATTATACTTTATTTATAAAGCCATTTAAAACAACCACAGCTGCAACAAAGTGCTGTACACATGAAATTAAGAACATTTAAACAAAAGATGAGATGAAATCAGGAAAAACAACCGTCACGTCTATTATACTGAAGTGGGTTGAGCCTAACCAGGGGTTGATAGGTGAGGGGCTGGACTCAGGTTTGAGGTGGGTTGGGGCTGCGGTTTGTGACGACACAAACCGCAGGATTTGAAAACGAAGTGTTTCTATCAAAGATAAATAAATATACTTAGAGTAAATAAACCACTGGGTGCATTTTCTTGGCACTAGGACTGTTTTTTTTATGAACTACATACCCAAAGTTGAGTTAAAAAAACATTAAAAAGTGTATTTTGCATGTGTGGTCCCCTTTAAAGCTGCAGTATGTAGTTTTTTTTATGAACATATTTCTTCACTCTGTCACTACCTCCTGACAGACTGATGTTAGCCAAGTAATCTCTGAAAAAAAATAAAAAAAAATATTGTCCCCTTGCTTCTCCAGGTGGTAAATAAGCATTTCTAAAAAGAAAAGGTGACCCGCCATTTTCCAGCCAATAAAAACAGAGTTTGTAACCAGCCAATAAAAACAGAGCTTGAATTTGAATCAGCCAATAAAAACAGAGCTTGAATTTGAAATTCAACAGACCACAAGGGGGCAGAGCCACATATGGCTCTGAGGGGGAGGGATCAGAATGCTTTGCCTGTTGAAAATATTTCTAACTGCTGCAGTTCTACAGAAACTGCATACTGAACCTTTAAAGTTTATAGCTACTTAATTTTCATTAAATTGCAAATGTTTCCATAAAATTTATGGTACCACTTTAAAATAAGAATCCCCTTATAGAAGGCTAATAAATAGTTTATAGATATGTTTTTAATTCCTCTAAATGCTTTATAAATCATTAATAACTGCTCATTGTACATTAATCGGGGAGGGGGGGAGACAAAAAAAGTATATTGTACTTTATCACTGCAATATAAGTTTCTATAGTTGTAGTCTACAACTACATAGATACTTATTGCAGTGATAAAGTACAATATTATGTGTTATAAAGATAGGTTTACAAATTATTATTGTGCTTACAAAGTAGTAACTTAGTCTGAAATGTTTAATATAACAACTCTAGATGAAATATATATATATATA
>JBBPBX010004121.1:21674-41674 GCA_038048925.1 Garcialebias charrua | reverse complement strand
ACTTGATACTTGTTACTCCAAAATGTTACTTTCTTCTATTGCGGTCTGTTCTGCCTGAGTGTATCATCTGGTGTATATTTTATAGTGTGGACATCAAAGTTACAATTTAACAAGTTTCAGAGCTGCATTTAAGGCCACCTTGGTGGAAAATTGCAAACACATACTAGTATGTTATAGACACCTTAACTGCTGTTTTAGTCGACCTAGAAAAGATATTCTGTCAGCCAGACTATAGTTTCACATTTTACAGTTTGAAGTGGATTTAAAAACAGACAAAAGTTCATGGAGTGAATTCCAGGAAGACCTCCAAATTGCTCCTTTGGTTACATTATATTTGTTCAAATGTTTGCTGGATTGTTGTGGAGTGGTTGTGCTAAATAAATGGTGCGTTTTAGTGCATAAGTCTTAATGTGCCCAAAACGGATTTGATATACGTTTAAGTTGTTGTAAATTTTCTTTTTTGCCTCTCTAGATTTTACATTTGTTCTTCAAATAAATAAATAAATAAAATTCAAGAGAGAGAGAAAGAAAAATAACTTTAGTTTGTATTTGTTGCATTTATTTTTATTTTTGCCATCGGTTGCTCTCTTCCTCAGGAGTTGCCACAACGAGCAAACTTGCATAAAGATTTGGCACTTGTTTTATGCTGGATGCAACTTTCACATAACCACTGATGACCAAGCTACAACAGCCCACATGTGGAGCAGAGAGCTGCAATCTAGGGTGCCCAGGAAGCAGATGGTGACGTTAAGGGCCTATCTTATGGGCCCACAGTGGGGCAAATGAAGGCAGAGGAAGTTGTGGGTGCTTCACCTTTCCCACCCATTTTTTTTTTCTTTTTGGTCAAGCAGGGGATTTGAACCAGCGACCTCCCAATCACAGGCTTGCCTTCTTTATTCATCACCAAAAGGGCAACACAAAAACTTTCAGGAGTTGACTGCAGTGATGAAGCGTTTAATCTGACATTGCAGTTTTAAATAAATGTTTACTGACAAGACTTTTCACACGATCTAATATATTTCATTAATTCATTCAACCTTTATTTAGACAGGTTAATCCCATTGAGCCTCAATAACTCATTTAAAAGAGAGCTTGACTAGATATCGTGCACTAAACCGATAAATGATGCTTGTATATTTCAGCTGCTTCATGATCACTTTATTTGACTCACATCAAATTCCAGCTTTAAAAAACAAACCAAAACTGCATCAAATAAAATGATAATAAATAAAATAATCATTTTAGTTTGCTGGTGGCTGTAGTAAGCTGGTTGTCAGAGTGATGGTCTAGTAATCTGAGGCTGCAGGTTTGGGATTGCATCAGGAAGGGCATTCGTCAAAAACAATTTCCAATTTGTTTTGTGTGAGTTCCCTCACTGTGATGAACCCCGAAGAAAGAAACAGCTCAAACAACATTTAACTCAGCTGTTCAATTCTATTTCAAGATTTCTGTTCTATTTAATATCGTAAACCCTTGAGCCTATTTGTATCTGTCTTTAGCACTTCTTGTAAACCAGCTTGCTATCAAATACAGTATGTGGCACACAGTAACAGTAAAAAAGAACAACAATCTGCTATATTCCTCTCTTCTGATATCTGAATTTGTAACACTGATCCAGCTTTCCTTCATACTGGATGCACATCATAAAATATACCTGATTAGTTTCAGAAACAAACAGTATCTTAAAAACATTCATAACATTTTATCCAATCTTATAATTTTAAAAAGCCTTTTTGAAAAGAAGCAATTCAATAACGTTGCTATATGTGGAAATTTGCTGTATATTCAGGAGTTATTTGTCATTCTTAGAAAAGGCCTCTTAGAAAGAGATGAGAACTGGAACAGAATGGCTCTTTCCCAATATTTGCTTAGAGTCTCGAAAATATTTCAGTTGTAAAAGCAGTGCTTGAGATGCAGCTTCTCCCGTGTGAAACCCACTTTTAAACTGCAATTTTAGCCAGGGGAGTTGAAGACCGAAGCTTCTTGGGCCAACTTACTGTTTGCAATGAATAAAATCACTGAAACACATTTTTTTCTATGGGGCAAATAAAGTCTGTGTTTTAAATGATGCAATTGTTTTCACAGACTCAATGTGCGATGACTCTTTAATTTGATACTTTAGTCAACTTTTATCCTTTGATAAATATTAAAGACAGGTAAAACAAATGTTATTAAACTTTTATGCAGGACACAATCTTGGAATTTGTAATTTGTCTGACAAAAGGATGAAAATCTGTGGATACTATTTAAAAAATCCCTTTAACTGAATATTTTGATATTTAAAAACTAAATATGTCTTGATTAAATATGCATTTTTTTCCTCTTTACATATTTCGAAAGCCACCCCTTAAAATATCTAAAGTAATCATAGGGTAATGAAAATAAATATATTGGCAGACGATAATGCCATAAAACTATGATCTTGCTTAGTTTATCAACATTTCAGTGTTTGCATTAAAGAGTTCTCAGGTTCTGTACAGAATCTGACCAACTCTAAGGGAAACATATCTGAATATTCCTTATATCTGCTTAAAATTATGTAAAAGTATGCCACATTCAGTATTCCTTTCAGTGTGGCATCTCTAGTAAAGTTATCTCTCCAACTGAAAAACACTGTGACTCCGACACCATTACTTGCTCTGTATCAGGTATGCTTCATAAAAAATTCAAAACACTTTCCCAGGCGGTTGTTGCCTGCGGCTCTCAAGGTTTGTCTTTGTAACAATTTGATAACACTGGTCACACTGTCTCGTGTGTCCTTGAGCACTAACAAGGGTGAGAGATTTGTTTCCTTAGTCCACACAGACACAAAGGAGAAGAAGAAAAAAAAACATATCCTGGCACCAGAGTGTCTGCAACTGTTTTGAGTGACAAGGTTGACAATTCTCAGAGTGCATTATTAAACATTACCTCTGAGAGAATTGAAAGCACAGCGGTGCATGGCATCTGATAAAGGAGAGCGCTGAAACTATATTAAGGTAACAACGGACATGTTTAATATAATCATCTGCCAGTGAGTGCACCTTTACACAAAGCAGTTAAATTGACACACTGTGTTGTTTAATATGCAAAACTTTCTGCATTGCGGACAAAGTTTATTTTCACTGTTTTCAGTTAAAGGGACAGTTTAGATTTGTTTTGTGGAAAGATTTTGAACAATGAATATCTTACCTGTTGTAGAAAGTTATTTGCATGTTTGGAGACGTAGAGTTTAATTCTGAACTGACTGAAGGAGATTTCATAAAACTTTTCTTTGTCCTTCTTCATAAATCACAGTCACTTCCCACAAAAAGCTTTCAGAATTTAAAATGGACACACCAAAAGAGAGGTGGAGCAGAATTCAGCTGGGTTGTTGTGAAGCGGATGTGATGGATTGCTCCATTGTGTCAATAAAAAAAAAACACAACTCATTTTAGCAATCCTGTTTATGGTTAACTATTAAACTAACTACAGGTAGTCCTCGGGTTACGACGTCCTCGACTTACGACGTTTCGCGGTATTTTGAAAAGCCGAGTTATGCAGTTTCCGGTTTTACTAGCTGCGGAGGCTATAGCTGCCCTGTACTCTCTAAAAAGCTAAGTCTGGTCCTCTGGACATTCAAAAAACAAAACAAAACTTGTTGGAGCAAGCTGGACCGGCAGAAACAGGTAGCAGCTGTGTAAAAGTAGCTGTTTTATGGATGGCGGTTTTACGGCGTAAACGCAATAGAGAATACGGAAGAGGGACGGAGGAACGGCTTCACCAGCATACCAGTAGGTTATTAACTCTTTTTTCCCTTCATTATGGCTCCCAAATGTATGTGTGTTTTGATAATTATGTAGGGTACTGTGTTAGGATAGGCTAAGTGCTTGGTAAAATACAGTATTGTACGTATAAGGTAAAGTATTTACGTATGTTTTGACTTACGTCAAAATTTGGGTTACGACGCAGCGCAGGAACGTAACTCTGTCGTAAGGCGGGGGCTACCTGTACAAACCTGCTGTGTGTCGTCATAGATGTTCCCCGGATAATTTTGTTTTTCTTTTTGCTTAATCCCATGACAAGGCGGTCACACATTAATGTCATCTGTTTATCACATTAGCAGCAGAACATTGGTTTACTTTTTCACATGGCAACCACTTTGCTTCTGTAACTACCTTAAGGCCCCCACATACTCGAGCGTACTTCACTCAGCCTAGGTCAGCGTGTACTTGAGACAGACTCAACGTGGACGTCTGCTGGCCGTGTCCATGCAAAGATACATTTTTACAACCACGTACATGTACTCAGTTTCGCACAATAAACTGCCCAGCGACAGACTGTTTATATGCAACACCAACTGCATGTTCCGAGCAACCAGTCGCAAGGATTCACAGTATGACTGCTGCCCTCTGTGTAGCGCTGACAAGTGTGAAAATTAGAAAGTTTGAAAATATTCTAAATGTTTCTTGCTGTCCATCGTCTTCATGTCCCACCTTCTTTTCTTTTTTGCCAAGAGGCAAGTGATCTCTTCCTCCTCGTCCGTTGATGCCATGACTGAAATTGTGAGAGATTAAGGAATTTGTCATGAGAGAATTAAAATCTGTATGCTCGAGTATGAAGTCTCAACCATCTGCGTACAGTACCTGCGGAGTCCGCACGGCTCACCGAGTATGCACAGTACACCCGAGTACGTGGGGGCCTTTACTCGGCAGCACAGTGGCACACCAGGAGTGGGCTGGCTTTGACCCCCTGCTGCATAGGTGAATTCAGAAATTGCACAGAGGTGGACAGAACACGTCTCGGTCCTGAACTGATGTGTCTTGTGAAAGAGTTTTTAAACACACAACTATTTTGAGAGGGAAAACGCCTTTCATCCATCCATCCATTCATCTATCCATCCATCCAATTTGCCCAGAGGGCTGGTGACTATCTTCAGTGGTCATTGTGCAAGAGATGGGTACTCCCTGGACAGGTCATAACTACAAGCAGGATTATATATATTAGTGCTCCAGACTGCACCAAAAGTGTTACAGTAAGTTGCTCTAGTCATGTTTTGCACTTCTAAACAAAAAATAAAAGAATACTGTGCCAATAACCACTAAATGTGAAATAAATGATGATAAGTGACCCAAATTGGAAAAAGCGGGTAAAAGATAATGGATGGATGTTTATGAACAACAACACAGAGACGGGAGTTGCATTGAAATAGCAATAAATTAATTCTGTCTTGACCCAGCTAGTGGTCAGTATCTTGTAGAGAACAGAATGAAAATAAATAAATAAATAAATAAATATAATAATAATAATAATAGTAAGAGTAATAGTAATAATAATAATAATAATAATAATAGGAACAATCCAAAAAAGCTAAGTCTGGTCCTCTGGACATTCAAAAAAACAAAACAAAACAAAGCAAATGTAACACGGGCTATGAAGGCCCGGATTGTGACTCAGAGGATGTGACTCTAAAGCCAACTGGTAGACTGTAAATAGTCTAGAGCTTCCCTATTACAAATACGCAGGTACGCCTGGCTTCAAATGACAAAAACAGAAGTGTTGTATACAATATATATTTTATTAATTCCTTTCAATATTAAAACAGCCTTTATTAGATGCATTTATGCTATGGTGGTTCTACCAGGCCAGTTGTAAAGGGCTAGCACAACTCCAAATCACTTAACACCAAAGGATGTTACATGCCAGTAACATGAGAGCATGTACAGTTTAAAACAAGGCACAGAGTTGGGAGCACAATATAGCAACTGTAGCAATCTGCCGTACAGGAATGACAGTTAGTAAGGTGCTTGCACATGATAAACAATATTAGAAAATACAAGCATGTACCTTAATCAGTCACAACCCCAACAACAAGCACATTCAATTAGTTGCAGTGGCAATCTGCCACCCACTGGCACATGTCCTAAAGAAACAAACAAATACAAATAACTTTTAACAGAACTCCACAACAATATGTGGAGCAGCATTGACAGCACCCAACCAGCCATAAGTGACTAATGAAAAAAAACATTTACCTTAGCTTGTGCTTCAGGGCTTTGCACAACTCCATGAACACTGCAGCAGCACTCACTACAGCCACATGCAGCAAAAGACTAAACAGCCAACACCCTGGAGAAGAATGTTTGGCTTACACACCTGGGGCCTCATGTACAAAGACATGCGTAGATTTCTTACTGAAAAGTCACGTACGGACAAATCCAGAAAAGTGTCCACGCACAAAAAAATCCAGATTTATCAAACTGTGCGTACACCGGAATCCACGCACATTCCTTATGTACAACACAATCAACGTGGAATTCAGCGCACATGAGAGAGTGGCCGACTCCGCCCTTGACACGCCTCCGTATGAATATGCAAAGTCATTCAAATATGCCATGCACGACAGGAATGTCGTCTCTGCTCCATTGCAAATCATGTCGGAACGTGGAAAAAAGAGGAACTTCACGGACTGTGAACAGAAATCACTTCTGAGTGAGGCAGAGAAGCACGGAAAAAGGCTTCATTCGGCACGCACAGTGCAAAACAAACCATCCACTTTTAAATAAGAAGTTGACCAAGCTGATCTAACATGCCTGTATAGCTTAGTGGCGAACGCGCCCGCCCTTCGTCCCAAAGGTCGTGAGATCGACTCCCGCTTGGTACAATGTTTTTTTTTTCATTCCGGATTTAAAGACCACAGGAAAACTATTGAATGAAACAACAAGAAATAGAACAATACATGAAATGAAAGGAAGCAGACGATTTATTGTTTTGTAAATAGTTTTCATGTGTATTTCAATCTGGAACGAAAAAAAAAAGAAAAACGTTGTACCATGCGGGAGTCGATCTCACGACCTTTGGAACTAAAGGCAAGCGCTTTACCCACTGACCTAAACGTAGGCGTGTTAATACAGCTTGGTTAACTTCTTATTTAAAGAAATTACATCTCATTGTTGTCAATATTGTTGCCACTATCTGGCGCATGCTTTTATATCCACTCATCTAATTGCGTCCATGTGGATGTAATAATCGTTAATCATGTGTGTTTGGTGGGATTTATGATTGTTTTCACATCGTGGACACGGTTTCACAGATCACCTGTAAGTGTCGCCAAAGGAACAATAACCACAGAAACGTGCGTACGCCAACAGGGGAGCAGCCGTGGATTTGTACGTGGAAGCGCAGATATTCCCGTTCATATCAGATTTGATACATACGCCACTTTGCGTGGAAAGTGACGTGCGCAATGTTTTTGTGCGCACGCATGGTTGATACATGAGGCCCCTGGTGCTTAGTAACACTAATGAGCTAAACCACACTGAAGGTGGAGGAACAGGACACGGTGTGTTCAGGGAGCCAAACCAGAGTGGGAATTTACAGCCACTCTTCCAATGAACTAAAACCACCCGGTTACATCCTACCCCCCCTTTATGGATCGGTGGCCCACCGATAAATCAAAACCGCAACCAGGGTCAAAAAGTGGCGGTAACCAGGCTGCTGGCACCCGGGTCCACAGAAACAGTAGCCCTACAGTCGTCACTCCTAACCGGTCGTGGGAGGTGATGGGGGTTGGAGTGTTTGCCAGCGGTTTTACGGCTGGACTTCCTGGGGCCGATGATACTGCTTTGGGGAGCTTGTACAGCCGGTGGCGCCTCATATGGCATATGAACTGGAGGCCTTTCCGGTGGTTCTGGCTTCACAGACGGGTTACTAACAGCCTCTCGGACCACCAGCCAAGATCCAGACTCCACATCATCCTCGTCACTAGTCTCATCAGGCAGACACTGCAACCAAGCATCAGGGCAGGCATCTGTAGGTGGTAGAGCAGGTTTTATAGCAGTACGATGCACTTGTCTCACAAGATGAAGCTTATCAACTGGAGCAATTGAATATACCACACCACCTGTACTGGGCCCTTTCACGACTTGGTACACTGTGGACCCCCATGCATCTTGAATTTTTCTGCGACCTGGGCCCACATCACGCAAATACACTCTTTGTCCCACTTCAAGTGGCTTGCACTGAACCTTTTCATCATGCCTCACTTTCCTCCTCTGGGCTGCCAGCTCCACTCTGCCCCTGGCAGCATCCATGGCCACATTCAGACGCCTCCTGTGCTCTGCCACCCAGTCACACACACTGGGTGCTGTGGGCTCCGGAAGATGACCAAGAAGGAAATCCACTGGCAAGTGAGGTTCTTGTCCAAACATGAGGAAGTGGGGTGATTCACCAGTCGACTGATGGGCAGTGGTGTTATAGTGGAAGACAAGCTGTGGGAGGTGTTCTGGCCAATTTCGTTTTTCTTCTGGAGGAAGGGAACGAAGCAGGTTAAACATAGTTCGATTAAAGCGTTCACACTGTCCATTTCCTTGTGGGTGGTAAGGTGTGGTACGACTTTTCTGAACTCCATACAGCTCACATAACTGTTGCACCAAGAGACTCTCAAAGTTCCTCCCCTGGTCTGAGTGGATGCGAGCCGGTACTCCAAAACGGTAAAACCACTCACGAACCAGGATCTTCGCTACCGTAGCTGCTTTTTGATCACGAGTGGGGATGGCTTGGGTGAACTTTGAAAACACATCTGTCATCACCATCACGAGCTCCCTTCCATCACGGGCGGTTTCCAACAGTGTAAAATCAATGGCCAGCAGCTGATTTGGTCTTGAAGCAAGGAGGTGACCCATAGGAGCACGAGCTCTTGGTTGGGTGTTTTTAGCAAGGGTACACCTCTCACACTGCTGGCACCAGTCCTTTACATCTTTGTCCATCCCTGGCCAGAAACACCTCTGCTTCACGACATCAGTTGTCCTCTCTATCCCTTGGTGGCCATGATGTTGATGAAGCTCCTGTAACACCTCTGATCTTAAGCTCTCTGGGAGAAGTAACTGGAGAACCTCTTCTCCACCATCTGGTCTCCAGCTGCGCCGATACAGGAGGTCCTCCTTCTGGACAATTCGACCCCACTGTTTTACAAGTCCCCGGGCCTCTGGACCCAGACGCTCCTTCTCAGCACAGCTTGGCGCTCTCTGCTGCTGCCAAAACTCCAGAAACGCTGAGATGGCAGGGTCAGCCCTTTGGAGTACCCCCAGATCTTCCTCGCTGCGGGATGGCAGAGCTGTTATGACCAACTGGACAGGGTCTTCCTGCATCCCCACAAACCGCTCACCAATTGCCTCTGGAATGACTGTTCCTGGGAGGAGGTACTCCAATTGCGTTCTGTCCCCACTAGTCTGTTGCCTTGAGAGGGCATCCGCATTCTTGTTCACACGGCCTGGGCGATATCGGACTGTATACTCAAATGCTGAGAGTTCAGCGATCCACCGATGCTCCGTGGCGCCCAGTTTGGCTGTGTCCAAATAACTCAAGGGGTTATTGTCTGTCCATACTATACATCGGTGGCCCCACAGGTACTCTTTGAACTTCTCAGTCATGGCCCACTTCATGGCTAACATTTCAAGCTTCATGGAGCTATAATGTTTCTCAGCAGCATGTAAGCTGCGACTGGCATATGCAACTGGTTTCACTTTGCCACCTTGCTCTTGAGACAATACGGCTCCTAGCCCACTGTGGCTGGCGTCGACCTCTAAAATGAAAGGCAGAGAGAAATCAGCAAAAGCAAGTGTGGGGGCACTTACAAGCTTGGCCTTGAGCTCCTGGAAGCTCCTTTCACAGTCCTCCGACCAAACGTCTTCCAACAGTTGCCTTCGTCCTCTGCACACCTTCGACCCAGCAAGTTCTGCAACAAGACGATGAAGGGGGCCAGCTAGTTTAGAAAAATCTTCTACGAACCTCCTGTAATAATTGGCAAACCCCAGGAACGACCGCAACTCTGAGATGTTGGTGGGGTGAGGCCAGTTTAACACTGCCGCAACCTTTCCTGGGTCCGTGGCCACGCCCTCCTCAGAGATGAGATGTCCCAGATATTTCACCTGCTTTTTGAAGAAGTCACACTTTTCTAACTTGACTTTCAATCCTTCTTGTTTTAGGCGACTTAGAACCCTTTCCAGCCGTGTCAAGTGATCATCAACACTGGAAGAGAACACAACAATATCATCCAGATATAACAAGAGTGACTGACCATGCTGGGCCCCAAATATCCTCTCCATCAAACGCTGGAAAGTCCCTGGTGCATTGCATAGTCCAAATGGCATACGGTTGAACTCGAACAGGCCAAACGGGGTGCAGAAAGCTGTTTTTGGCTTATCGATCTCTGCAACTGGAACCTGGTTATATCCAGAAGCAAGGTCCATTGTCGTAAACCAGCAGGCGCCCGAGAGGGAGTCTAGTGTCTCTTCTATTCGAGGCAGTGGAAAAGCATCCTTCCTGGTCTTTTTATTAAGTTGTCTGTAGTCTACACAAAGGCGAAGACTACCGTCCTTCTTTCTGACTAGGACAATTGGGGACGCATAAGGGCTACTGCTCTCTCGAATTACCCGGGTTGCCAGCAGCTGGTTAATGTGAGACTTAACTGCCTCATATTCAGATGGAGGGATGCGCCGATACCGCTGTCGTATGGGAACATCATCTGACAAAGGGATGCTATGCTCAATTAAATTGGTAAAGCCAAGGTCACCATCAAAAGCAGAAAACACAGATTCATACTTTAGCAATAAGGCTCTCACTTTGTGCTGCTCTATTCCATCTAGCATAGAGAGATCAAGGGAGGTTATCTTCTCTCTAACTGAGCCAGTCTCGGCAGTATGGGACCTGACTGCAGCAATAATTTGCTCCTGTACACAAGGGACTTCCTGCAACTCTGATGGTAGGCTCACCACATCTATAGGAGACAACACTCCAAGAGAACAGCGGGGTTTCAGTGTAACCGTACACACCCCTACATTCACCACAGGAACATAAACAGTACCCCGAACAACATGCAAGAGAGAAGGAGACACTAACAAACCCTCAGGTAAGCCAAACTTTGCATTTAAGGGTTCAATCAAAACAGCCCCTGCCAAGGCCAACATAGCAGAACAAGTAGCAGGTACAAGTTTAGTAGTGCCAGCAGGAACTACCACAGGTCTTTTACCACGCAGCTTTGCGACACTAGTCTGAATAGGGCCTTTCTGTAAGTTGGTCTGCTGATATAACTGGAAGGCAGGAAGCCAGGAACTGAAAGCCCCCAAAACTGTAGGGCGTTCAAACAACTCAGGGCCATACTGGTCAAACAACTGAAAATAGTAGGCCTTTATGACATTCATCCCAATTATGCCCGGTATATGAGGTAAACTAACCCGACCTGGAGGGTCTCTAACAACCAAGATCCCTCTTCTAGGAATTACCACACCACACACCTCTATGTCGGGCTCAAGATAACCCAAGTACGGAATGCTTAAACCGTTGGCAGCTCTCAGCTCTAACCAATGACAGGACTTTAACTTGTCTGGAAAATATTTCCTGAAAAAGCTCTCTGAAATGGTAGAAACCATAGAACCTGTGTCAAGGACACATTGGACCGGAACTCCAGATAATTTCACAGTGACTTGGGGACAAGGCGCCATTAAACGCTCCTTCACCTCATCTACATGGGGACCCACTGAGCCTGAACCACCCCCTCCTAATGTCTGGCTCCTTACATTAGGGGGAGTTAGTTTTCCGACAACTGAGGGCTAGTGGTGGCTTGGACCCGAGGGGACCTGAACTGGGAACGGGCGTTACAGTACCGAGCAATGTGACCTGGTTGCTGACACCTGTGACAAATCACACTACTAGGACCAGAAGAACTGGCCACAGGGTGCTGCTGCATAGCTGCAAGGGATTGAGTGATCTGATCCAACTGGTCCTGTTGCTTTTGTACCAATTTTGTCAGAGTGGCAATTTGTGAGGAAGTAGAATTAGAGGGGGGCTCAATTTGGAGAGTGGGTGCACTAGCCCGTTGTACAGCACAAGAGGACGGCACAACACTATTGTTGTCCACCCCACCCTCACGCTCCCATGTAATGGCCTCAGCCCTAACTTCCAGCAATGTACACCTTGGATTGTCACGAACGTAACGCTTTAATTCCCTACGCAGATCAGAATTGCTAACATTTTGAATAAATTGATCACGAAGTAAAATGTCTGCATTAGTCATGGCATGAGGAGAATTAGCTTTAACCCTGTTCATTAAACAAAACAAGGAATGGGAAAATTCCTGCAAAGTTTCACCATCTAACTGTCTCCGTGAAAAGAAGTCCTCTTGTAGTGAGACATACGACTGTTGACAACCATACAGTTCTCTCAAAATGGTAAAAACAGTTTCTGGATTCTCACGTTCAGCTAATGGTCTATATTTAATCTCATCCCGAGCTACACCTTCGAGATGGTCAAAAATGAAAGCAGCCTGATCTGTGGGTTCAACATGCCGAACTTGCATGCTGGTACAAACTTCTTCTACCCACTCCTCAACCCCAATACCATGAGTCCCCCTGAAGGTTGGACACTTTCGCTCCCTTGGCAGGTAGATGATGCGGTCAGTTGTCCCCATGCTCCCCAGAGCTGTACGTGTACTGGGACCAGCTGGTGCATCATGTTGAGTTGAATTTGCCAGTGCAACGTCCCGTTCCTGTTGCAGCCGACTCCTATCGGCCTCCAACTGCTGGACTCGAGCCCGGAGTTCTTCAAGTTCCTCTGCCATAGGAACGGAGAGGTGGGTCCTTCTTCACTGTCGGGGGGTATCCAGCTAGGTCCCACGATGTGCCTACTGTTAGCCTATTATGCTCCCAACTTCTAAATGCTCTTTAGAGATAATTAAATAAAATATATATACTGTATATACACACACAAACTGCCTTATCAGCCAGATCCTTCCAGCAACGCCAGTAAATGTAACACGGGCTATGAAGGCCCGGATTGTGACTCAGAGGATGTGACTCTAAAGCCAACTGGTAGACTGTAAATAGTCTAGAGCAGTGGTCCCCAAACTTTTTCCTGTGAGGGCCACATAACTTTTCCCTTCGCTGGTGGGGGGCCGGAGTCAGTTTTTAACAGGAAAAAGTGTGACGATTGCAGGAGTGCCTAAATCAGGGGTGCCCAACCTTTTTTGAACCAAGAGTTACTTTTGAAGTCGGCAGTTCGTCCAGTCTCAGTATCAAAAAACAAAATTTTTCATCTCCCTACTCCTCACTTCTTTAAAGTAAATAAAACAGAACGTAATGTGTTGCTAGTTTTATTTAATTAAAGTATTTTATCAAAGTAAAATGACGCAATATTTGAAAAGCACACCATATTTTTTAAAGAAACGAATAAACAATGAACTGAACAATATAAAACTCCCTCATTTACACTAACTATTTACAAAAAGTGACTTACAAAGGTGCAGATTTACAAATCTCCAACAACTATTTCAAACCTCAATAAAACCTAAATATCAAAACTAGGCAGCTGCTCTGTGCAGCAGGATGGTGTCATCTGGTGCAAGCTGTATAAAATAAATGTGTCTCTACCTTAGTGGCACTTCTGACACTGAGAGACATCTTCGGATGTAAGGATACTTTTCTTCTGAGAGCAGACTCCAGAACTCTCCATCCACGCCAGGTGATACTCGAATTACAGATGAGGCAAATAGACTTTGAATTAGAATAAACAAAAAAATACTCCTCCTCCCACTCTGTGTGAAAATAATATTTATGTGAAAGGGAGACAATTCAACTTACTCCTTCATCTTTAAAAACTGTGTTAGGATATGCTAAGTACTTGGTGACCGTACAGTACTGTACATGTATTCATTTGTAAAAAAAAAAAAAAAAAAATTTTTTTTTTTTTTTTTTTTACTATTGTTCTGGGGGCCGGACCAAATGTGGGGGCGGGCCGGATGCGGCCCGCGGGCCGTAGTTTGGGGACCACTGGTCTAGAGCTTCCCTATTACAAATACGCAGGTACGCCTGGCTTCAAATGACAAAAACAGAAGTGTTGTATACAATATATATTTTATTAATTCCTTTCAATATTAAAACAGCCTTTATTAGATGCATTTATGCTATGGTGGTTCTACCAGGCCAGTTGTAAAGGGCTAGCACAACTCCAAATCACTTAACACCAAAGGATGTTACATGCCAGTAACATGAGAGCATGTACAGTTTAAAACAAGGCACAGAGTTGGGAGCACAATATAGCAACTGTAGCAATCTGCCGTACAGGAATGACAGTTAGTAAGGTGCTTGCACATGATAAACAATATTAGAAAATACAAGCATGTACCTTAATCAGTCACAACCCCAACAACAAGCACATTCAATTAGTTGCAGTGGCAATCTGCCACCCACTGGCACATGTCCTAAAGAAACAAACAAATACAAATAACTTTTAACAGAACTCCACAACAATATGTGGAGCAGCATTGACAGCACCCAACCAGCCATAAGTGACTAATGAAAAAAAACATTTACCTTAGCTTGTGCTTCAGGGCTTTGCACAACTCCATGAACACTGCAGCAGCACTCACTACAGCCACATGCAGCAAGAGACTAAACAGCCAACACCCTGGAGAAGAATGTTTGGCTTACACACCTGGTGCTTAGTAACACTAATGAGCTAAACCACACTGAAGGTGGAGGAACAGGACACGGTGTGTTCAGGGAGCCAAACCAGAGTGGGAATTTACAGCCACTCTTCCAATGAACTAAAACCACCCGGTTACACAAAAAAAACAACAACTGTAGAAACGTTTCGTCTTTCGTGCGAAAGACTTCCTCAGTCTGAGAAGCTGCGTTCAGCTCAGTCTTATAAATAGCACCCTCCCACAGTGGATCAACCAGTTGGCTGATGACAGCCGAAACCAGCTGCTCACATGATCAAGGAGGACCATCAGCCTGACGATGGATCGTTAACACCCTGATGGTTGTTTGCTATTCACAGAGGGCTGAGTGATACTAGCAATAACAGCATTGTAAGTGGGGGACAGTTGAACCCGGAGGCCTCCACCTCTGTTTAATGATGGACGGTTTCTTTTCACAAAGATGGCCTCCTTTACTCCTCTCTCAAACCATTGTTCCTCTCTATCAAGGATGTGAACATCTTCATCCCTGAAAGAGTGACCGCTGGCCTGGAGATGAGTGTAGACCGCAGAGTCCTGACCTGATGATGTTGATCTTCTGTGCTGGGCCATCCTTTTGGCCAGTGGCTGTTTAGTTTCCCCGATGTAAGACTGATCACAGCCCTCCTGACACTGAACAGCATACACAATATTACTCTGTTTGTGCCGGGGGACTGGATCTTTGGGATGAACCAGTCTTTGTCGTAATGTATTTTGGGGTTTAAAAGCCACTGGGACGTTGTGTTTAGAAAATAAACGTCTCAATGTCTCTGAAACTCCCGCAACATACGGAATGACCACTGGTCTGGGTCTGGGTTCCTTCTTTTCACCTGATGGCTGGCTGGAGTCCTGTTTGGGTTTCTTCTCTGCTTTCAGGAAGGCCCAGTTAGGATATCCACATTTCTCTAGAGCCTGTTTTGTGTGTGATTTCTCCTTCTGTCTGGCTGCTGAGTTAGTGGGGACGCTGTCTGCTCTGTGGTACAGAGTCCTGATGACTCCTAACTTGTGCTCCAGAGGGTGATGGGAGTCAAACTGTAAATACTGGTCTGTGTGTGTGGGTTTGCGGTACACCTCAGTTTGCAAATTTCCTCTATCAGAAACTGAGACCTCACAGTCCAAGAAAGCCAACCTGCCATTTTTTACATCTTCTCGTGTGAACTTGATATATTTATCCACAGAGTTGATGTGATCAGTGAAATGTTGGACTTCCTGAGATTTAATTTTAACCCAGGTGTCGTCAACATACCTGAACCAATGACTTGGTGGTCTCCCTGAAAAGGATGTCAAAGCTCTCTTTTCTACCTCCTCCATGTACAGGTTGGCAACAATAGGAGAAACTGGAGACCCCATAGCACACCCATGTTTCTGCCTATAATATTGCTCCCCATATGTGAAGTAGGTTGACTGCAGGCACAGTTTCAAGAGTTGACACAGTTGTTCTGTGGAAAGTGTGGTCCTGTTGCTCAGAGTGGTGTCTGATTTTAACCTTAAACAGACCACCTCTACTGCTTCATCAACAGGAATGCACGTAAAGAGTGATGTGGCATCAAAAGAGACCATTGTTTCATCAGTCTCCATGATGACATCCCTCACCTTATCCACAAAGTCAGTCAGCCATCCGTAACAACAAAATTAAAGATTTTGAAGCCGAACAACTCAGAGTCAAAGTTTCAGCCTGTCTCAGTAATGCCAAACCACCACCTTCCAACATCAGTAAGTCAGCCATCCGTAACAACCAAATTAAAGATTTTGAAGCCGAACAACTCAGAGTCAAAGTTTCAGCCTGTCTCAGTAATGCCAAACCACCACCTTCCAACATCAGTAGAGAAGAGAGGGATGCACTCACCACTCTTAGCAAAGACAAAAACATCATAATTCTCCCAGCAGACAAAGGAAGGTGCACAGTGATTTTGAACCAGAAAGACTATCATGAGAAAGTTATGTCACTCCTTAGTGACTTAACCACTTATGAACCGCTGAAAAGAGATCCAGGAAGTGGTTACAAGAAGAAGTTGATAGATTGCCTGAAAATTTTGAAGCAGGACAAGGCTATTGACAATATTCTGTACCACAGACTGTACCCAGGGGAGGCCACGCCAAGTCTGTATGGTTTACCCAAAATCCACAAACAGGGTGTACCTTTAAGACCAATTGTTAGCATGATTAACTCGGTCACTTACAATGTTTCCAAATATCTGGCATCTGTACTCATCCCTTTAGTTGGCAGCTCAGAACACCACATACAGAACACCATGGACTTTGTGGATAAGTGAGGGATGTCATCATGGAGACTGATGAAACAATGGTCTCTTTTGATGTCACATCACTCTTTACGTGCATTCCTGTTGATGAAGCAGTAGAGGTGGTCTGTTTAAGGTTAAAATCAGACACCACTCTGAGCAACAGGACCACACTTTCCACAGAACAACTGTGTCAACTCTTGAAACTGTGCCTGCAGTCAACCTACTTCACATATGGGGAGCAATATTATAGGCAGAAACATGGGTGTGCTATGGGGTCTCCAGTTTCTCCTATTGTTGCCAACCTGTACATGGAGGAGGTAGAAAAGAGAGCTTTGACATCCTTTTCAGGGAGACCACCAAGTCATTGGTTCAGGTATGTTGACGACACCTGGGTTAAAATTAAATCTCAGGAAGTCCAACATTTCACTGATCACATCAACTCTGTGGATAAATATATCAAGTTCACACGAGAAGATGTAAAAAATGGCAGGTTGGCTTTCTTGGACTGTGAGGTCTCAGTTTCTGATAGAGGAAATTTGCAAACTGAGGTGTACCGCAAACCCACACACACAGACCAGTATTTACAGTTTGACTCCCATCACCCTCTGGAGCACAAGTTAGGAGTCATCAGGACTCTGTACCACAGAGCAGACAGCGTCCCCACTAACTCAGCAGCCAGACAGAAGGAGAAATCACACACAAAACAGGCTCTAGAGAAATGTGGATATCCTAACTGGGCCTTCCTGAAAGCAGAGAAGAAACCCAAACAGGACTCCAGCCAGCCATCAGGTGAAAAGAAGGAACCCAGACCCAGACCAGTGGTCATTCCGTATGTTGCGGGAGTTTCAGAGACATTGAGACGTTTATTTTCTAAACACAACGTCCCAGTGGCTTTTAAACCCCAAAATACATTACGACAAAGACTGGTTCATCCCAAAGATCCAGTCCCCCGGCACAAACAGAGTAATATTGTGTATGCTGTTCAGTGTCAGGAGGGCTGTGATCAGTCTTACATCGGGGAAACTAAACAGCCACTGGCCAAAAGGATGGCCCAGCACAGAAGATCAACATCATCAGGTCAGGACTCTGCGGTCTACACTCATCTCCAGGCCAGCGGTCACTCTTTCAGGGATGAAGATGTTCACATCCTTGATAGAGAGGAACAATGGTTTGAGAGAGGAGTAAAGGAGGCCATCTTTGTGAAAAGAAACCGTCCATCATTAAACAGAGGTGGAGGCCTCCGGGTTCAACTGTCCCCCTCTTACAATGCTGTTATTGCTAGTATCACTCAGCCCTCTGTGAATAGCAAACAACCATCAGGGTGTTAACGATCCATCGTCAGGCTGATGGTCCTCCTTGATCATGTGAGCAGCTGGTTTCGGCTGTCATCAGCCAACTGGTTGATCCACTGTGGGAGGGTGCTATTTATAAGACTGAGCTGAACACAGCTTCTCAGACTGAGGAAGTCTTTCGGACGAAAGACGAAACGTTTCTACAGTTGTTGTTTTTTTTTGTTTTGTTTTGTTTTTTTGAATGTCCAGAGGACCAGACTTAGCTTTTTTGGATTTTTCTACCTGGATTATTGAGCATGCATCAGGGTAATAGGAACAATAATAATACTACTACTACTATTAATAATAATAATAAAAATAATAATAATCATAAAAAAATCCCTTCTTTCGGCTTCTCCCATCGTCAAGGTTCGCCACAGCAAACTACTGTAAGTCACACAACGACTTGGCAATTTTTTTTTTAAGCTGATGCCCTTCCTGACACAACCACAGTCCACTGAGCTACCACAGCCCTCTGTGTGGAGCAGAGAGCTGCTATCTAATGCCCCTTTTCCACCGGTCGGCTCGGGTCGGATGTTACGTCATATGTGCGTCGCAGAGACCCCCTTTCATCCTTTTCCACCGGATATTCCGTGCTGAACCGCGCGAGATTTCTCGAGATTTTCGGGCTGGTTTCATTGGGGTACTGAGGCGAGCTGACCCGCTCCGGAAGGAGGGAGGAGGAGACACGAGCTGTTTTCACGGAAGAGAGGGACGCGATCACTGCAGGACTTACATGATAAACACGGTAAAAACAATTATTATTTTTTAAATTTATAGCAAAGATGGGTCTTCAGCTGAACGTGTCCTTAATAAAATCACGTACTGCTCAAAACTGCACGATTTTAAAAAGTAGTTTCGCCACGAGCAACACGCGGCGCGCGGGCGGCTTTATGTCTTTAAATGTAGCTCAATGAACAGATATAAAATATATTTCATATCTGACTTTATAGTACGAGGGTTCCTGAGCTTAACCACGCTTTAATATTGTCACGTAGTGGTCAAATATGCTGCATTTAAAGTAGTTTCGCTTTGACTTTTTCCAAAAACCTGTGCTTGCACAACGAAAATAAATTATAAAAATTCGAATTTTATTTCAAATAACTCCAACAGGATACATTTCGTATATGAACATGTTGTGATCACACTAGATTTTTTTGAAAAATATCAGCTATGTGGTTTTTGATAGAATTGATAATATGTGATACAAAGTAGAAGGGAGAAAATTAATGGAGGTGTCTTTATGTCTATAAAACATTGAATTTTATTTCAAATAACTCCAACAGGATACATTTCGTATATGAACATGTTGTGATCACACTAGATTTTTTTGAAAAATATCAGTTATGTGGTTTTTGATAGAATTGATAATATGTGATACAAAGTAGAAGGGAGAAAATTAATGGAGGTGTCTTTATGTCTATAAAACATTGAATTTTATTTCAAATAACTCCAACAGGATACATTTCGTATATGAACATGTTGTGATCACACTGTGTTGTTTAAAAAAAAAAACAGTTTCTGGACGAGTAGGATTCTGGACCCCGCCCACAGAAGGGGTACAAAAAAGCTGTGGAAACAGAACATAGATGTGACCCGACCCGAACTGAGCCGACCTGAGCCGATCCAACCTGAGCCGAGCCGAGCGGTGGAAAAGAGGCATAGGACACCCGGAGGAGCAGATGGTGTGGGGCCTTGCTCAAGGGCCCAGAGTGGGGTAAATGAGGGTGGAGACAGGTGTGTCTGCTTCACTTATCCCACCCACATTTTTGATGTTGTCAATACATGGGCTTGAACCGGCGCTCTTCCGATCACAAGCTTACCTTCTTAACCTCTGCGCCACCACTCCCATAATAATAATAATAATAATAATAATAATAATAATACTATAAAAAATAAAATATATAAATACATTTTATATATATAATATATATAATATATATATATATATATATA
>JBBPBX010004120.1:63139-73163 GCA_038048925.1 Garcialebias charrua | reverse complement strand
GACGCAGTTAGCGCCGTCGAGCGAAGCAGCAGAGTTGTCTTTACGGTTGTGTTTTGCTTAATTTATCAGTTATCTATGGATTTGAGACTTGAACTTGACAGCTGACCAGATTTACCACAGTTTGCCCCAACAGGTTTTTAGAAGTGGGGTTCAGTTGAAAGGTGTTGAACAATTATCATCTTACCTGTTCCAACAAGCTCTGCTGGTCTGAGTAAGACCAAAGTGGATTGCCGTCATCTTAAAAACACCAGCTCTAAATATTTCTCTGGTTCATGCGAACATTATTTTTTATAAGCCTTTCAACCACCATCAATGTTACACAATTATTTTAGCAGAAATGTGAAATTTAACAAATTTCTCAAATATTTGCCAGATGTGCTGCAAGTTCCTATTTTTACACTTGTAAATAGACATAAGATTTTATGTTAACAATGTTAATGCCATGTTCGGGTCTGGTAAAAGTAAAACATACAGTAATCCCTCGCTTTTGCGGTTTGTTTTTCGCAGACTCGCTCTATCACGGTTTTTCAAAGTAAGATTGGACATGACACACGATTGATGGACGAGCTGCACGATCAGCATGGAATTATTTAAAATGAATTATTTAAAATTATTTAGCACCTGCTGCACCTTTGTGCAGCCCACACTTCAGGAGGAAGCTTCTGCGACGTGTCGCATCTTCACTCTGCAGCAGAGAAGTGGGCGTGGCCAAGAGCTCTGCAGAGTGCAGCCGGAGAGAGCTGAAATCATGACATTGTGCTCTTTTAGAGCGTTTAGAGTTTAGAAACATTGTTTAGGATATTGCAAGAGTGTGGGAAGGATTTAAAACGCCTTTAAAATACAGTATAATACTAAAATAAACTACTACTGTACTTGTACTACTTAATTTTTTTAAATTTGTCACGGGGCTTCAGGGTGCATATCCTCGATAAATGAGGGACTACTGTAATATCATACAGTATCTTACAATATAACTCTTATATGTTAAGAGAGCAGACATCCAGTTCAGTTTCTGACCTTTACTTTATTAATCTGACAGATTAAACTATTTCTTCAAAGTGAGGCCGCTCAAAGATTCACCTACAACAGGTAAGATATTTGTTCAAACCCATTTCTTTACAGTATCCCATCTTTAAAAAGTCTGAACTTTTATTTAATTTTTGCTTACGTTGTAATCCTGGGAAACTTTATTTGAGCTATATGTGAGCTCAGTTCTCTCAGACTGGTCCACTAAATACACAGCCTTTACAAAACAGCTGCAAGGAGGGAACACATGTTCATTGTTCAGGAAGATAAAAATGAAATGCAAAGTAAAGAAGAATAAATAAATAAAAAACTATAACTATCTGTCAATTTAAACACATGGATTAGAGTGGAAATATATGAAAATTCCCCTTGTATTTAATAAATGTGGCCAACTTTTAACTTTAGATAAAGTCCACCGCTGGTCCCTTAACCCTGGCTCCAAAACGCTGGCAGCATAGTCCATCTTAAAATATTATCTCATAGGATGAAGTCAGTTTGCAAATATGGCCTTTTGGCAAAGCTTGTGGTACTTTGGTGTTCAGCACTGCACATTGTAAAAGTAAATGACTCGCTTTATTTCAGATAATTTAATTTTGCTGATTCATGCTCATTTTGGGTGTATGGCTCAGAATCCTCAAATATCATCTTGAAGGGAATGAGTATTCCAATTCAGCAAATGATTGTTATGGTTCAGTTCGTAAAGTTTTCATCCGTAAAAAACCAAGTTGAACACAGCCCAGATTTGTGACTAATAAACAGAGAGGGGAGATAAAATAAAATTCCTTTAATCTGCCTTTGGCTCTACCCCAGAATGCTTCAAAGCCATAATAAATCTCTGGAATCCCTTTTAAGAAAAATTCTTGTGATCCTCCAGGGATCACTTTTATTATATTATCTCTGTTCTGTCTAACTTCAAAGGTGAAAGAAAAAAAGAAGAAGAAGGTTCTCCTGGTTTAATTTTAGAAGGACAGCAACTCCTTAAGTTTGGAGCTGTGATGTCATCTGAAGTCCCAGCATGCTGGGCTGCATGCAGCTCAGACAGAGACAGGCTGAGGAGGAAAACACACACTGGGTGGGATGCTGGGAGGATCCCATACATAAAAGAGGCTGCAGCGTGGATGTGGACTGAGACGAGATCAGGTAAGAAGCACAGACTACAGCTTCAGGGCTTTGCTGTGGAGCTTCACGCTGCAGCATCCGTCATCATTCATTCCTGCGATGAAGGTCACATGCTGCTCCGGATGCAATTCATGACTCATCAGATTTCCTAATGAATAAGTGTTCTTTAATGACTCAGCAGCTAAGAGTGCACAGTGACAGTCGGGGACAGAGGAGATGCTCCTGCTGTGTTCTCCAGATGTGATGGGTGTGGCATGCAGCTGCCTGCTTTTTGTCCTTTCTGTCCTCAGACTCATTCTGACTCTTCGACTTCAGCCATTTTTTAAATGAAAAAGACACCAGATCCAGGAGGATGAGCTGAGATCGCTACATGATACATCCAGTGTTTACTGTAGAAGAGCTTCATTAACATATGTGGTTCATGAGATATTTTGCTAACAGACGATCAGAGTTGACTCCCAAAAGTTAAAGTCAACATTTTTAAGCAAATATTTTGCACAATGTGTAGCACTTACAGTATGTGTTGTAAGTGACTCTCATTTACAACCACAGCAAGCTTTAGTGCAATGTCTATAAAACTGATAGAAGTACAGCCATTTGTGTGATTTCTACTCAGTCGGCTGTGGTGGTCGTCTTAAATTGAGGTAGCTCCCGAAGTTAATCAGTCATAGATCCGTATAAAACGACTGCTTTGTGAAGGTTTGATTAAAATCCATCCAGTAGTGAGATATTTTGCTAACAAATGGCACACACGGGCCAAAGCATTATCATCCTCCTTTGTCTTTTGGCGTCAGCCCAAAGTGTTTTGTTAATAAAAGCCTCGTTTTATTTTAGTTACTACAGCTGTTAGAACAAGCACGAGTGTGTCGAGTTTATACATGCATTTTTAATATTTCACATTATGAACAGTTGAGTTGTAGCCTCATCTTACCTCCCTGGCAGTGGTGGAGAAAGTACTCAAACACTGTACTTAAGTAAAAGTACAAATAAACAGACAAAAATGTACTCTGGTGAAAGTAGAAGTACCATATTACTTAAATAAAAGTAAATACAGTAAGTACTTGCTTTTAAAAATACTTAAAGTATTAAAGTAAAAGTACTTGCTGAATGTATTACCTAATGCAGTGGTCGACAGTATCATTAAGTGTGTGTGATGTGTATATTTTCTGTAATACATTAATAGTGTTGAGTCATTTTAGGGAACAATACTGCAGATAATACATGTTTTTATTGTGTTTACTCTGTGACACAGTTCACACTTGGACTTGTGATTCTGTGTGTCAGAATTTCAGGGAACATGTAGAGTTAAATGTCATTAAGCAAAATAAGAATGATTTTATCTTTGAAAGTTTTTATTTAACACAAAAGCAAAACCAATGTGTCATTTTAACTGCAGTAAACACATTTAAGTAAAAGTTGTCTGCCTAAAAAAAGGAGCATTAGACCTGACAAAGGAACAGGCTCTGACCATTTCAACTGCAGTTTAACCTTGTAATGGGTCAATAGTGAACAATGTTTTAACTCCCAGACACCATTTTCAAAACTTGGACCCGAGTGTTGAGACATTTGGAGACATCTCTTGTGTCCTGTCCTAACATGAACTGACACATTTTAATATTGCAGCAAGAATTTATTGTTCAAGTTCAGAAAAAGTTGGTTTTTAAAGTTTTTTGAGTCCAGTCTGGCTCTTTTGGGAGAGAGAATCTGTCCTGCTGTACTGAACAGTCTTTCAATAGTCTTTCAATAAGGTCATGGGTGTTGTGTATCTTCTGGCTGAATCTTTGTGGTGGAATCTATTTTGGGTGTGTTAGTGGTGCTGTGGGTGCTCCCAGCTAAATGACATACATACTAGAATATACATCATTGGTCCAGCTCTTTTTGAAAGCAGTATGTCCACTTTGCAGTGATTCAATGAACCAACTCTCCTCTTGACATCAGTTACTTTCAAACTAACGACAAATCAAAAAACTGCAACGTGATTGTAACTTGTAACTCGTAACTTGTAAAGTACAGATACATGAAAAATATACTTAAGTACAGTAACAAAGTATTTGTACTTAGTTACATCCCACCACTGCTCCATGGGTTTTTAACTGCGCCTGCGACACTCCAGCCCTGCAGGGACAGTTATTTTGACAACACAATTGTATCGGACTTAGTGACAGATGTTTCAAACATTTCCAATTTTAAATCTGCCGCTTCAGTTCCTTTTATTTTTATTATTATTATTATTATTATTATTATTATTATTATTATTATTATTATTATTATTATTATTATTATATTATATTATTATCTATTGTTAACTGTTGTTCGCATCATGTTTTGCTTCATGCCAAAACCCACACATGCTCCGGATGGAACCTGCAAACCCCACAGAAAGATATTCATGCAGTGAGGCGACAGCACTAATTAATGTTCTGACCTCACAACTCATTAAAAACATTATATTCAAACCAAATAGATCACACATTTAAAAACCACTTTATTAGGATTGTACCGGGTTGACCCTCTTAAGGTGCCTTAATTCTTCACATCATACATTCATTAAGACAATATGGTGACATTCCTCAGAGATTTTGGTTCATATTGGCATGATGGTGTTGACCAGTTGCTGCAGGTTTGCCAGCGGCACATCCGTCACAGTTCCACCACATCCCAAAGGTGCTGGATTGGACAGAGATCTGTCTGGTGAAGGCTATTGGAGTTCAGTGAATCGAGTCTTATGAGACCAGGCAGTGTTTTTCCAACCCCAATCCTCAGTTTTCTGTTCTTAAGCCAACAGGAAGTGGTACCCGATGAGGTCTTCGGCTGCTTTAGCTCTCAGAGATGGTATCCAGCATACCTTGACTGTAAAGGAAGCAATGCCATGCACTGCCTTCCTTTTTTCAATGGCTGCTACTATCCACGTCTACATGGCTTTCTAAGTAAACAGTATATATTTTTTTATCCTTATATCAACTTTAATGTGGCCCAACGGAAGAGTACACCCACACAAAACATAACTCAAAATGAGTGACTCAGCTGTGAAATGTGTGCCGTTCTATTGGCATTCCAAGTTTGCATAGTGAAATTACCAAACACAACCCCAAAAAATGCACACTTGTTGAAACATCTCATGAACTATTAAATTATTGAAAATCTCTTCAGCTGATTAGTTACTTGGGTCAAGTTGATTCTGAATGACCGGGAAACACAAAAATGGCTATAACTCGGTCATTGTTTGTGGTGTTGAGCTAAAACCTGGTACGGTCGTAGCTTACTGTGACTGTGCTTCTCCTGGTGCTAACATTAATTCAAAATGGCCACCACAGCTAACATAAAATGGAAATAACTCCATTATTTTTAATGAAAACAAGTGAGAAAGATAATAATTTCCAACACGTTTGGAACAAAGAAATGCACCACGGAGCAGGAACCTTTACATTTATTCAGGATTTTTTTTCCAGTTTGAGCTGCTGTTGTCTTTCCATCATCTCAAACAGTCTGACCAGTTTCCTCTGACATCAGTAAGACCTTTCTTTCCACACAACTGCTGCTCACTAGATATTTATCTCTCTTTTGTACCAGTAAGAAAATTAAGGGGAAAGTCTTTGCAATGGTTTTACATTGTGCGTTGTTCTGCTTCTTCCTAACGTCACTTCTGTTTCCTTTCCTTTGGCATCTCTTAGGTCTCTGCTGATGGTCTTGCACCATGAAGCTAAAGCAAACATGACTAACATACTCCAGGAAATCAGTATTTGACCTAAACCCCAGCATGGTGGTTTTGAAACCAAAGAAAGGACCTGTGTATAAATACAAGGTATCTGAATATCTTGAAAGCATATGTATACATATTCACTGAACAGACTGCAGAAACACTACTTGATGTGTTGTCTTTCTAAGCTCACACCGGCTGTTTTCTTATTATTTTTGGAAAGCAGACTTCATTTGCGTAACACGTCTGGCAGCTGTGGAAGCCAGAAGACATGCTGAGAAAAGCCCTTCATAAGCGTGCCTCACAGTTACCCTAAGGGTATGAAAGTATTGGCGGTTTATTGTTGCACTGCCGCGTTTGTTGTCTGTAAAACTTTGAGCTGCACCTCTGTTTTCCTTAGCACCGGTTTTTGTCTTTGCACCTAATATTTTAGAAAAAAATGAAACAGAATTGATAAGATCTAACTTTTTTCCACGTTTGCCTGAATAGCTGTCTCAATGTATCTAACTTCCTGTACCTCTTGACCGACAATGAGCATGTAATGAAACTTGTGTAAGTATATTGAAGTAGTACTTTTGCGTTGCGTGTTTCATCAGCGTGCACCCACCATGGGCTGTGTCATGTGCTCACAGCTGGTTGACATGTGGACTGTGAGAGTGAGACGGACGGGTCGAAGGGCTTTAGAGCTCACCCCTTACCCCCATATGCTCCGAGAAGACTACCACCGAGTGACGGGCCTCCACTACATGTCCTCCTTCTCTGACGCTGAGGACTGCTGTGACGACACCAGCTCAGACAGCTCCCTCACACTGGACTGGCAGACACGAGGGGTTGATGACTGATGCTCCACCAAATGGGATTACACTACAAACATGGAAACAAATGTGATGTAACATGCAGGAAATGAGGTGTGTTTAAAATAAATATGGTGACGATGCTTTGTTTTTCTCAAGCTTCTTCTGTTTTACCATAAGCATTCAAATACACTCGCTGAGAGGGAAAGAAAACCAGTTAGGCATCAAGAGAGGAGCTGCATGTTGAAAGGTCACGGCATTGCAACGATTGCAATATCAGATCAAATGGAGTTAGCAGGACAATCATGGTCTTCATGGCACCATCAACGGCCTTGATACAAGCAGTGCTGTAGAATGGAATCATATACAGCTGTTGTGTCCACTCCTGTGTCAAGCTGTCTCACAGCTGTCGTGATTTAACCTTGAGATCCAGGAACTCAACGACAGGTTGGAGTAGACATCCAACTGATGCAACACGTTTAAAGGTAGAAAGATAGGGCAACCTGGTTGGCCACAAGAAAGCGTTATCCGATATTAAGACATGGACGCAAGATGTCACTGAATCAGTGCTACACCATCAAGGTACACTGGTTCACTACCAGTGGTGACCATAATTCAATTCAACATTTATTTACACAGGGTAGTCTCATTGAGCCTTGAGGACTCATTTACAAGAGAGACCTGATTTTAACAAAGAATGATGACAACAGTAGATAATCATAAAAGAAGGCATATAAATTGAAAAAATTATAAGTGGAAGAAAACGATGTTAAAATAACAAACAAAACAGCTATGTTATACATAAAATACTAAAAACAGGAACATGTCTGCGTTGTTTTTTGCCATGAACTTAGCATGTAGGGGCGTTCATGTAAATTATGTCACCGTAGTCAATGGAGGGAAGGAAAGTAGCAGTTAAGGCGTTTCCTAGCGTTCAGAGTTAGACAGGATATTTCTGAAAAAGAAACCCAGTTTAACTTTCAGTGTCTTTACCAAGTTTTCAACGTGGAGCTTAAAAGAGAGATGTGAATCGACCAAGATACCAACATATTTGTAGGAATCAACAAACAATAGGAAAACCATTCAAAGTTAAAATCAAGGGAAGGACTACTGGGACCAACTTCCTGTTTGAAAACAACATCCCTCTGGTTTTGTCTGCAATTAGCACAAGTTTGAGATTAAACAAATCTGACTGGATGATGTCAAAAGCAGATTTTTCCGCTTTTGACATCATCCAGTCAGATTTGTTTCATCAGCTGGAAAACCTTAGCAACTGTTCTAGCTCGACAGTAAACAACTGTATCATCAGCATAGAAATTTAAAGATGCATCAGGGATGATCTGACCAACATTAGCTGTACTGTATATGGATTTCACAATACAGTGTATTGGATTTTTGGCCGATATCCCAAATGCCGATATGTTAAAACTTATTTGTCCGATAACTGATACACATACCAATATTTATATATACTTTCCTCTGTCAGAACATAGCCCTCTTATTTAGGCTTATTTGCAAAAAAAATTGTTTTGCAGCTGTAAGCGCTGGTGACATATATTTAGTAAAAGCCATGATATGCATAGCATTTTAATTTATATTACGGTAAATGAAAAATGTTCAATGTTATTTATTAGCATTAGTCACGCTGTCTCACTTGTGGAGGCTTGTTCCAGATTCCTAGCTGCAGTGTGTGCTCCTCTGCACTCCTGTGCATGAAGGACAGACTTTTTAAGTTCAAAGTTTTTGTCTATCCGTTGTACTGTAATCATGCTAACAGGGCTAACACGACGTCCAAATGACTGTGGTAAAACTCACCCAAGTGCTATCAGTTATTAGCTTCTCAATGACTTTGGAAATGACGGCTTGTAACTCGGGTAAGGTTATGTTGGAAAAATATATCCGACTGGGGACAATGTAATGAGGCTCAGCGTAGTCCAAAGATCTTTGGAATCTGACATCCTCAACAACAACAACAACAAAAACTCCCACACTGCCGCCATTTTGACTTCTTCCTCTCTACCATGATCAGATCAGGTAAATAGAGCATGTGATGTCATCATGTTGTGCTGGCGCTACAGGCATCCTTGTCACTGGGTTGTCATACAAAAACAGTGTATTTTATATCGGTGAGTTATTTGATGGAATGGGCGATGTCTGATATTGGACTTTAACGCCAATATTGGCCAATTTGATACCATGCCGATAATATTGTGCATCCCGACCCTACCTATGTAGATTGTGAAGAGGGTGGGACCTAAGACATAACCTTGTGTCACACCATTGTTAACAGATAACTGGAAGAAGTATTATTAACTGGAAGAAGTACCTTTATGTATTACCATAACATCAGGAGTAAAGCTGGTACATCTTGAAAACTTTGGTAGGATGAGTCCTTTACTCATGACGCTGCCCTACGAACATATGCTGTTTATGATTCATTGCAGAACTTGATCTAACCCTTGATATATCCCACTACTGCATGGAATGAGTACTCAGTGTTCAGCAGTTTTGACACCGGAAGCCGCCTTCACTTGGATCTACACCGTGATGGGAATTTTTCTTGTTTTGCAACCATTGACAAAACCCATATTTTGCCAGCAGACTCACATGAAATCATTGTTCCGGTACAATCATCACAGCCTGCAGAAGCAAGGACATGTGGGCTCGAGAAATAGGCTCTGTTTCAAAAAAGAAAGAGGGGTAGTATATTTTCTCTAATGTATCACACCGTGTGTAATGTTTTTGGCAACTGCATGATTAACCTGTTAATAGTCCACCTAAAATGTCATTGGTTCTAGAAAAAGGCGTACCCCCAGAAAATTAGATACTGCTCTTGAACCCGCTGGAGTGCATGGAAAAACTTGATCTCTTTGTGAAGGTAACACTCCAGATTTTACATAGTACCATTTTAAATTTGATAGCAATAGCACAAATACAGGAATCATGTTCTATAGCCCTGTCACCATCAGCATAATTGAAATAATAGTGGCAATGCATAAACACAATAAAATATTCCCTGATGCATGCTCAATAATCCAGGCAGAAAAATCTAAAAAAGCTAAATCTGGTCCACTGGACAGTCAAAGTCTGCTGGTTGATCCACTGTGAGAGGGTGCTATTTATAAGACTGAGCTTCTCAGACTGAGGAAGTCTTTCAGACGAAAGACGAAACGTTTCTACAGTCTTTTTGCTTTTTGCTTTGTTTTGTTTTGTTTGTTGAATGTCCAGAGGACCAGACTTAGCTTTTCTAGACAATAAAATATTCATGTCCTTATTGTTCCATCATAAAAATAGGGTCAGAACAAGTTCAAACAGACAATATATTAACAGGAGCACTGTCTGTATACAGCTTGGTCTTCACATATGCTTTATTTATTTATTTATTTAT
>JBBPBX010004120.1:32924-43749 GCA_038048925.1 Garcialebias charrua | reverse complement strand
GGAAGTTTTCCAAATTGGCCACAATCCATGAATGTTCTATATATATATGTCTGCAAATATGTGGAAAGAATACCAAGGTCTTCATTCATTATAGAGGGGACCTAAACAGTTCTGACTGATCTGACTATAAGTAGAGGAGTAAAGTACTACAAGAAGAAGCAGGAGTAATGTCAGATATATACTGTAGTAAGATAGTAAGATACTGTAGTAAGAAGATAGGATTAGATAAGATTTCACAAAGACCAAAGACCCTTCCATTTTGGCAAATTATTTTTTTTAATTATAAGAAAGTCATCATCCAGTGTCAAGCAGGTCTAGGAAAAGTGCAGTACAAACACATTTCCTTTCATGATATCAGATGTACCCCAAGGAAAATGGTTGTTACTGTTTCTGACTTTAAATGGGGTATAAATCTGACTGATTTGCACGGTGTTAAGTAAACACAAAATCTTTTGAGCAAATGTCCTGTTGCAATAACAGAGATCCACAAACACTACAAAACACAATCTGTGAATCTGTATTTTACTTAAGCTGGATTTTACAGGTTTGCACTGCAGTATTACCACTTCTGCATTCAACATCAATATAATATCACAATAATTTATTATTATTATTCTACTTTGACAGAAACAGTTCCACACAACTAACCATGTGGAAAACAGAAAATGGGTTGAATGAAACAATAATTTTATGGTTCAATGATGTGTTAACAAAGTAGTCCTAGAAGAGACAGACAGGCCATGAAATTGTATATTTTATTTTATTCAACCTTTATTTCTACAGGTTAGTCTCATTGAGCCTCGAGGACTCATTTACAAGAGAGACCCATTATGATCATTTTGATCATCTGTACACAATTAGCCTGTAAGAAGAAGAGCAATATGAACACGATAAACTGTTTTCAAATATCTTATTTAAAGATGACATAAACTGAATTTAAAGCAGCTAACGCAACTGGTGTTTTACTGGAGATAATATACTGAGCTGTACATTTTCTGAGAGCTTTTAATTCAGGTGCAATACTACTGTCTTTATAAACACTGTCTGTCCAGTGAAAAGGCTGTACTAAGTCAGAAATGCTGCAATGGGAGTCCCATGCAGTTAGTGGAATTAGTCTTTTATCAGTTGTAAAACATTTTTTCATCATTTTTTTTATGTAATGCAACAAAGTTATCTAGATTACTAGATTAATCTTTCTTTAAATACTAAAATATTTTTGATTTAAATTGTATCTTCTTTCAGAGCAGACCTGAGCATCACATTGATTTCACCCGAGTTTTCATTCAGTTATAAAATTATATGAAATAAACATGGCATGATTTTATTAAAAACTTGCATAAAATTCATGTTTTATTGCTTCGTTAGAAGAAGAAAAAACTTGTTTTTTACATTTTGTAATCATCAAAAGTGTTATCAGAAGGTGGTACTATAATATTTATTATGCGTGGCTGTAGTATTCATAGTACTGGTTGCTAATTGGAAATATGACCTTCGGTAAAAAGACAAAAGGTAGAGCAGCTGCCTTATTTAAATAAATAAATAAATCACAGAGAGAATTGTAGTTTTATTCTTATCTTTACATGCTAAATTTAGTTATTTATTCCTGCCAGGAAGTGTTGTTTATTCACCATAAACATTTCATACATCATATTTTTTTGTTTTTGCTTTTTAATTAAAAACACATTCCTTTATCTTACTATTATAAATTGCCTGGTTTGGGTGAATTTAATATCCTTCGATGTGCAAAATCAAACCTTATGTTACAAAGAACCTGTTGTTGCTGAGGATCGGCTCTTTCACAAACCCTGGTTTGTGGAAAACTCTTTGTGAACATATCTTACATCTCACGTAAATCACTTAGTGGTTTGATTACCGTACTCCAGTTTCAGTGGGATAAGCTGTAACCACGCAGGCTGTGCTAAGATGAGCAGAAAACGGCTGCTTTGGGAGATTTGACAGCCCCCTTTATCTTTGTTTACTCTGAGTCCATTTCCACATTTCTATTTCTTCCCTTCAACCAACAGCAGCACATCTTCCTCTTACATGTGCCAGGTGGAGTCATCTCCCACTCCACAATGCATTTCTCTGTCAGAATATTTTGAAAGTGCTGAATTTAAGTTTGTTTCTTGTTTCCTTTCCCAAGGAATCTAGGGATCTGTCTGTTCAAAATACAACAGCAAATCAGACGAATGTCATTAAACACACATTTGGAATGCATACATGCCATCTATCAACATGTTTGATGTTGAATGAGACAAAGAAGAGTACAGAAATGAGTAGACAGGTCATAAATGCAACTAGGAGTCTGAGGGTGATTTTTCCAACAGCAATATGTTTCTGCTTCGCATGAACCAAACTGGATTGTGTTCCATTTGTCAGTCATAAAAACTGCCTCTGTCTGAAATCTGATTATGTTGAAACAGAAGTATTTTCTTCTGGAAGAAGTCAAGACGTGTAAAAACACAACCTGCGTGTGAGTTTGCCTCGGCCCTGTCTCCTGTGTCTGATACAGAGCTTTAGGAGAAGACCAGACAGATGACGCATGTTGTTTTAACACTTTATGTTTTCTTTGTTTCGCCCAGTGGCATGAAAAATGAAGAGCTTTCACCTTGTTTATCTTTCAATCCAATATTTACTCCTTGTCAGATGCATTTGGGGGCTTTTCATCATCTCTGTTTTTCAAGCACAGTATTTTCCTCCATGGAATCCATGCTAACTGTTAATGTTTAATGAATGCAGCCATTGAATTGTGGAGGTTGCAACCTTTGTCTACGATTTTTTATTTATTTATCATTTTGCATTGGTTCTTTTAGCATTTGACATCATGCCTTCTCTTTAGGGGATTCTTGCTTCTTCTGGTACTCCCTTTTCTCTCCCTAGAGGTAAGTTTGGGTGAGATTGAATTAGGCAAGAGAAAGTAGGTCATTGGCTTTGATCAGCCCCTTTGTATTGCTGGTATGAAGGTAAAATCTGACACTGGGGTATTCTCAGCATCCTCAGGTGGCATGCTTGTTTCCTTTCTTCCTGTTTAGTTTTTCATCCTTACTTTGCCAAGTAAAATATTTTCTCCATCTTATTTTTACATGGATTCATGCCGTTTTTATAGAAGATTACATATCATCATAGAATTTAATTCCATAAGTTACGGTCATTTTTTATTTATTATTAAGTTTAGTTAATTTTCTTTTTCTGTTGTTTTGCTTCTTGTTGGTCTTGCTTCCTTAAACTGCACTCTTTGTTTTGTTGTTATTGGATATTTTGTTATATAAAGAAAATTTATTTTTTAACACTGAATATGCCACCAATATTGACAAATTATATATTTGTGCAAGGAATATTTTTTAACTGCACTGTACTTGACTTTATTTTTAAGTCATTTTACATGGCTGCCCAAAGTAGAGTCCTACTTAAGTTTTTTTTTTTAAAGACTTTTCTGTATTAGATTAAATTTTTTTGCTCATGGTAGTTTGTCTTATTGACAAAACCTACACCAAAATTAAACAGCTATTGTTAATATTATGATCCAGTTGGAGCTAAATAACAGGGAAACCTATGGAAATAAATTTCTCAATGTATGAGCAGGACTAACAATACATGAAAAATGCTTTACAAAAATAAAATGAGCAAGCAACATAAAAATATTTCTTCATAAGGGAATACAGTAATTCATTCAATGTCAACAGTTATTGGTCTGCCAGCTGCAGCATGCCTTAATGCTATATCTTTAAAAGTCTGGGGGTTGCACATATTTTATATTTTCACTGTTAGAGTCAGCTGTGTGCTAATGATCAACTCATCTGTTGAATTTCACACTCCAGTTCAAAAGGTGGCAATGATGATCTGATTTGACAACGATCTAGAAAAAAATGTCATGCTTTGTAAAAGAGGATTTGCTGAAATGACTGACATTGCTGCATCTCACGGTACAGATAAAAATCAGCCTGAATGCTGTATTGCTGTTCTTCTTCTTTTACTCATGAAGCTCTACTTTATGTGGTACCTGCATTTTGGGACATAGCCACATTGTGCACTGAATGGTGCAATAATTTCATGAGAAATGGGAGAACGTTGTTTTTTTGTCGTAATTTCTACTGAAAAGTAGCTAAAACTGTATGAAGTGTTTAATGTATTCTGTGTCATATACAAATGAGCTGGTATGTTATACCAGCACAAGTTGTACTTTGTTACAACCAGACCTCAAAACATGTCACTTCCATTATCATATCTGTCAGTTTCTGTAATCATGCAGGTAAAACAAAGAGAAAGTTGTGACAGAAAAGAGGCTCATTAACACAACTGTTTCTTTCAAATCATTTTGAGGGATGTGTAAGCAGCTGTGATCCCAGGGGAAACTAATAAAGCAAAGCTAAAAACCCAACATTACCTTTTTGTGTGTTTATTCAGGTCAGATATGAATGAGCATCTCAAAACGTTAAGTAAAACGATAACTTCTGATTGTGTTCCTGTAGGAAAGAAGTGGAGGAACAAATGGTCATCACTGACCTGACACACAACTTAACTCTCCCAATACTTAAATCCCTCTTTAAAAAATAAATTCAACTTATCAATGTGTTTTGCTCTAATCGTATCATATATTTAACACTAACAATCAAAAATGAGTTTACACATGCCCTGAGTATGAACAGGTCGTTTTTTTAAGCAATCCAAATGATGCTTAAAACAAAACTATATATAAAGCTCTGAGAATCTGAGAAGCTCTGATATTTTCTAATCAAACCAGAAATTATTATAGTTCTGTCAAAATCGATCTTTGACACAGTTAAAGCCAAGTCTCCATTTTTTACCATCAGCACATACTCAAAGGAGGGGTGAGAGCCTCCACTCCACAATCATGCTGCACACAATTAGCCAGCTGCAGAGTGTAGTGGACCTACCCAGAGTCAAATTAAGGTTTTTGAACTGTCCAGAGATGACCTTTACTGACCTCTCAGTAAAGCAAGACATTTACTACAAAATCATTCATTTAGCTATAATCTGATAAATATAGTCACCAAAAGAGACTATTTCTATCTTTGATTTTATCCTAATGTGATCAAAAGAATAACTTTTGTCATTTTCATGATGTGTGCTTTTTAAGCTGTGTTATTCTGTGAGAGTTAAACTGTCTTCACTGCTGTGTTAAAGGTGAAATTGCGGGTCACAGAGACCCGACTGTTTTGTTTAGAAATAAGAAGACAGTTTTATCCGTTGTTTTCACGAACAAGGCTCCAGCTGCTCTGCCTTTTCCTAAACAATTTCCCTCTGCTCTGCTTGTAACCTTGGGTTTGATAAGGCAAGTGAACTCCTCTCTGTGTTCCTGCTTTAAGTTCTAAACTGTGCGAGAACGCGCCAGAGTTTCTGGGAGTTTCGAAAGAGATGTGAACCTTCCCAAGAGCTGGACACGTGTGGTCAAGAGCTAACGACCGGCGTCTTCAGCTAAGGACTGATAACATGTTGTTATGGGTCCACTTTTAAGGAGCAGAGCTCTCAAACTTTGTTATTCCTTCCTGGAATAAATTATCTTGAGCCAAGAAACCACGACTGTCACGGCTTCTGCCGACGAAAGCGAGTATCACCGACACCGACAAGGTAAACACGTCTGGAGTCCAGCTTGGACTTGCGGACCGACGACTCGTCAGTCCAAGGCTGACCACAGCTCTTTGCCAGAACCAAGGCGGACGTCTTAAGGTAAAGGAGCAGCTGTTTGCTTGCTGGAGGTGTGATGATATCTTAGCTGGACGCGTACGGAAGAGTGTCATCTGGTTTCATAAATGCAAGATAAACTTCCTCTCTTAACCTCCCAATTCTTCTTAAATCTTTCCTCCTATTCTTTCCCCTCTCAATCTAAGCTGGAAACTATTTTAAGCTGAAATGCCCACAGACTAAATATGTTAACATCTAGTATTTATGTCTGTTGTGTTAAATCAAGTGTGCTGACGTTTTAATTTGAAAGAAAGTGAGATCATGTCAATCAAGTGTAATGGTGTTAATTTAGTTGATTTATGTTAAATAAATGATAGTGTCTCTTTGACATATCAAACTAAGTTAACGTCTTTGTCACTTAATGGCTTTGTGTATTTATCCATCATAAAGATCACAGAAATATTGGGTAAACTGAAAAAGAACAGAATCCGTGAATTTACTATTCAATCTGAATAAGTAGATTAATTAAGGATAAAGAGGTCAGTATTAATATTGACCTCCTCATAATTCTTACATCTGGTGGCCTTCGTACGTGGTTCTGAAAGTTTATTGATATCTGTGGTCTCAGTCATGAACTGTAACGTCATGTTTGCATAAGAGGATCCAAGTTTTAAACTCTGAGGATAATGATTTTGGCTGGAAGTGTTCAAAGCAGGCAGATTCTGCATGTTTTTATCATTTGAAGCTGTGAGATTGTTGTTGTTTCATCTCTGTTAGACGCTGTTGGAAGCATTCAGGTGAAGTTTTGTCAGCCGTGGTCTGTGGGGGTTCTGGTCCTGTTTCGGTCCAGTTCACGCAGACTCCTGTACAACGCTTTGTTTGACCGCCGAGTCAGAAGCCTGAAAGCTAATTTAACATCTACAAGATTGCTGTTGTGGCATTTTACATGTTAGAGCAGGTCATAGAAGCATATTACTGTAGAACGTAGTCGGATAGTGGTTCTGTTCAGACCCAAGTTTCTGCTCCACGACGAAGTGGACCGGAACCGACCTTTACGCGCTCCGAGTGAGTCCGTGTTTGTTCAACAGCTGCAGTGCTGTGTTACTGAGCGTAACTAAGTTGGCCTGTCTAGGTGTGTTCGCCGCATGTTTCAGAGTTTTGGGGAGTTAAATTGAAGCGTTTGAGTTGATTACGAGTCTATAAAGTTGTGTTTTGTTGTGCTAAGCTAACGTTACATGGACGTGTCCTACACGTTGTTTATGAGCTGTGATTGGATGAACGAGAGCCGTGAGCTGTCAATCACTCTTGTAGCGAACGCTGATTCGCTGTTGTGTGCTGTCAATCACTCTTGTGGCGAACGCTGATTCGCTGTTGTGAGCTGTCAATCACGTCGCACGCCGTTGCGACCAGCCCACTTTGTCGTCATTTCCGGTACTTCATTGGGCGAAGGTAAGAAAACTTCATTTACCATGAACGCTTGGGAATGAACTACATATGCTGTGATTGATTTGTTGACGTCACGTATCTTGTAGCGAGCTCCGCCTCGCTCACGTACGAAGCTGGTGACGCGCTACGCACGCTGCGTTGGCCCGCCCATTCTTGTCGTCATTTCCTGATGCACATTGAGTGACAATCAGACGCAGTTCACACACACACGGTGAAAAGAGATTTCATTGAGAGTTTAAACACTCTTTTCGAGCCATCTATACTGTCTAACAACATGAATTTGTCTCTGACAGGACCGCGGATCGAGCGTTTATCACTGATACACTAGAAACTAACTCTGAAAAGGTTGTTTTTAGTTTAAATACTGATTAAAAAAATCAGTTTCCTCGTGGTTAACATTGAGTCTCGAAGCTGCCCCCTGTTGGTTAAAAGACGTTGACAGATGAGTTTGCCAAAGACATCATATAGAAGTCAGCATTTTTATGGAATTACCAGCTTTTAAAATTGTTCTGTACACAAACAAAACTTCCTGTTTATTTTAAATAAAAATTTTAGAATAACACAGGTACAGACAAATAATTTCTGCTCATTTTAAATACTGAAGAGATTTAGAATAACACTCAAAACAGCAATTTTTATTTGATTTTCAAATTAAATAAAAATAAAAAATTATAGAGAACAGCGCATTTCCACATTGAGATCTTCACATCTCTGAATTTTAAACAGAATTGTTGTACATCTGTACACTTTTAGTTAAAAAATTGCATTTTTAACGTTTTTCTGTGTAAAATTAATGACTTCTGTTTATTTTAAACGAAGAATTTAAAATAACAAACAAAAAGTACACTTCTCGCTCCGGATACATTCTCTTGGAAAAAAGAATTAAACAAATCTGCAGAATTTTGATTCAAACAAAATCAAAACTTAACGATGGCCGATGAAAAAGAAGTAGATGTGGCGCTGGTTACAGATTCAGACCCAAAGCCGGGTCCTCCTGATTCGAAACCTGAAACGGACAAAGAGTCTGATGCAGAGTCTGACAAAGAGTCTGATGCAGAGTCTGACAAAGAGTCTGATGCAGAATCTAACAAAGAGTCTGATGCAGAGTCTGACAAAGAGTCTGACAGTGAGTCGGACACAGGGCCAGTGGACCCAGATCCTAAGGGTCCAGATCAAAAGCCTGGAAAACATGAGCCCGACCGTATTGATGTGGTTTTAGAGCGGCTTGCTAAAATATTCACAGATTATGGCAAAAAGGTGCCTGAACTGACTCCACTGACATTGAACGCTGAACTGTCAACAATGGCAAAAAGTCGCTTAAAAAAGGAAGCAAAAAAGGTCAGTATGGAGCGCTTAGCAAAGCTGTCCCTGTTACTAAAGGCCAGGTTGGACCAGGAAGTCAGAGTGAATTCAGATCTAGAGCATGATTTGAAGCGTGAAAAAAGCAAACGTAAGGCGGAAAGATCAACATTAAATGTTGATTTACAACTAGCTCGAGCTGAAGCTGAAGAACTGCAGGTGGAGGTTCAGTCACTAAAACAGTCTCAGGCGAGCGATGCGACTCAACTGGTTCACAAACAAAAACAGGCTGAGATTGATCGTTTAACTAAAAGTTTACAGGATGCAAATGAGACCCGTGATGAACTCATGAAATGCCAAGGTCATACTTTAAAGTTATACGAGGAGACCACACAGAAAAATGTCAGGATTCAGGCACGACATGATGCGGTCATTCTTGAAAAAGATGAACTATACAGTCGGTGTTGTGAATTACAGCGCGAGTGTACAGACAACCGCTCTGAATTAAAAGAATGCAGGGAGAAGCTGGCCTCAACTGAATACAAATTAAACCAAGAAAAGAAAAAACGTCTGGCATTAATTAAGGGTCAGTCACCAGATGAGCCCAGACCACCAACACCACCGCCTAGAACACCATCACCACCGCGCCGTCCCTTAGGGCCTCTAAAACCGACAATCCCACCGGATGCACCGGTAAGTGGATCTGATAAAAACCCACAAATACCTCTGTCAATGGCTGAACTACGGAATATGGCGAAAAGCATTCAAACCTTCGCTCCTGGCCCGATGGGCTCACATGAAACCAAGATCTATCTCGATGACCTTGATTTCCAGCTTCAACGCTTCCCAGACGCTACAGCTGATGATAGAATCTGTCTGTTAAGGTTAACATCGGACAGGACGGTGCATGCTTTTATGAAGCGTCAACGAGAAGCAGTGATGAAAGACTACAGTCTTCTCTGTGCTGCGCTGATAAAGGAGTTTACTCCTTGCACGGGGCCCGATGGCATCATAACAGCAAATCACATCAAGCAAGGTAGGAATGAACACCCGAGGTCATATTATGACCGAATATTCCGTGCCTATTTCGGGGACAGATGCGAACCTGAAATGGAGGAGGAGGTAGGGTTTAAGTATATTTTCAGCCAAAACCTCTGCCCTGACATAAGGGAGAAAGTTCATGTCAGCGCGAACTACAAACGGAGGTCCATCGAAGAAATAAGAGAGTGCGCGATAGATGTTTTTACAAGTCGCACACCAAACAAAACACCTTTTGAAGTGTGTCCTGGTGAAATGGTCAAATCCAACTCACTGGAGCTGGAAGGGTCGCGGAAACCGACTCCCCATCCTAAAAAGGATGAGAGAAAACAGAATTTTCGACCTAACAGACCCAGTAGGGAGGGTGCCCGCTATGACTATGAACCACAGTGGCTCAGACAAGACCCAGAGTATCTAAAACGATTTCAAAAGGGGGGCGCACGTCCTAGAGATAAGAAAGATGGTCACAAGAGTAAACCATATCACAAAAGGGGGTCCCAACAGGAACTCCCTGGTCAAGGTCAAGCCCCTCCTGCCCCTCGAACGGAACAGTCCGAGACAGGCAGAAAATCGCAAAAGTCCCAGAGGAAAGGCCGTAATTCTCTGTCCCCAGAGGACATGGAGAAATTACGTCGGTTTTTAAAAGATTTGGATGATACAGGCAAGGATAACAAGCCTGGAGTATTGTGCAGCACTGTCGTTGACAGATGCTCAGAGCACACAAATAACAACAATGCCACAGTTGCTGGCAGTCACAAAGATACTGATGGTCAGGTTGCTGACAATCAGGGTAATGACAGTCAAATCATTGACAGTCCAGAATGTGACAGTCAACAAAACATTGACTGTAACCATGACTTCATTGTTACGGAGTCTGAGCAACCCTCGTCAGAGCAAGGGGGGGAAAGCTCACTCACCGCTGAAAGTGGCTCGCCACGAACTGAACAGTCAGACCCATGTGTGTCTGCACTAACAGTACTGATAAATGAAGGTCACACAGTCGGGGGTAGGCGTGATAAACGTCAGAGAAAACCTGGTAAGTTCCTGTGTGACATTATCAGAAAGGGGCCCGCTAAGAAGGCTTACCTGTCCATCACGTTGGAAGGGGTCCTCAGAAAAGAGGCCCTCTTGGATGGTGGGGCAGACATATCCGTTATGTCACCCACACTGTTAGAAGAGCTACGGCTGGCCGCTAACGGTGTTGACAGGGAAATACCCCTCAGAGAATGTGCTATAGTTTTGCAGGGTCTCTCGGAGACGAGTACAACCCTAACAGCTATAGCAATGGTTCACATGCAGATTGGTGTAACGACACTATACCACCCGGTATACGTGTCCACCGTTGACTCATGCCCATTTTTGGTTGGCCAGGACTTTATAAACCGCTTCGACGCGGTTA
>JBBPBX010004120.1:0-30800 GCA_038048925.1 Garcialebias charrua | reverse complement strand
TATCTTGTCTGACTTGCCACCCACACAGGATATATGAGGCATCTCTGGACAGGAGGAGGAAAGGTGTCTTCAGTATTCACCTGGAAAGAGCAGAGGGTGCTCTACTGATAGCTTGTCTTGTAGATGTATCAAACACATCAGGTTCAGATCACTGTCACACACATCGGAAGAAACAAAAGAAAACAAAGGAACAATTTGAAAGCTGTTAAATGTATTAGTTTAGCTAGCAGTTTGTAATGGCTGTAGTTATTGATTTAACTGTTCGTACCACTGCAACTGCCAGGTCTGACTGGTGTAAAGTGTATCTTCTGTCAAATGTTCATGAGGGTCTGTTGGGTCTCTGATGAATCCAGTCCAAGATTTGGTGACTACTTGAACTTTGGGACACATAAAAATAATGAATCTCATGAAAAGATTTAAAAGGATAGTCTGGTCATTTTTAAGTTTTTATGTTTTATTTTCCTTATCCTGTCAAAGTTATCACTTGTTAGTACAGAGTTCACAACTACCAGACATTACCACATTTTTGACCTTCAAACAGAGGTCAAAAATGCGTTAGGATTTTTTTGTCTCCAAACCCTATGTGTCATTTTTCACCACGTTTATTGTCTGTCCAAACATGTCTCACTTGTAAACGAGTCTTCGAGGCTCAATGTGACTTATCTGTTTAAATAAAGGTTGAATGAATGAAAATAAATTGAAACAAGGAACAGTCTGAACTGTGTGGAACAAAGGGTCTACAGTTTTAGTTAGCTGTGAGATGTGCTTTCTACTTAGAGTAATGCTATCAAGGAAAAATGCAACCACCAAACATTTAGCATTTCTCTGGAAAGGAAAAAGGATAAAGAAAAAAAATGGTACCACTTTATAATAAGACTCCCCTTATAGATGGCTAATAAATAGTTCATAGATCCATTATTAATTCCTTTATGAACACTTTATAAATAATTAATAACTGCTTATTATGTGCTAATTAAGGGCAAGAAAAAGATACAACTGACCAGTTTCTTACCAAATGGTGAGCCAAACTTGTTCACCTATATATTTCATCTAGAGTTGTTACAGTAAACATTTCAGACTAAGTTACTACCTTGTAAGCACAATAAGCATTTGCAAACCAATTTTTTTAGGATGTAATATTAGTTGTATATACTTATAATGCAGTGAATAGGACAGTATTATATGCTAAAGAAATAGGTTTACAAATGCTTATTGTGTTCACAAGGTAGTAACTTAGTCTGAAATGTTTAATATAACAACACTAGATGAAATAATAATAATAATAATCTTTATTTGTATAGCACCTTCCTACAATGCCTTGCATTGACCAAGGTGCTTAACAGGATAGAAAATATAAAACCAGGTACAATAAATCAGTGAAAATAAAAACAGCAGGAATAAAAGGAGGCAGTGGAAATAAAAAAGGCTACATACTAAAATACCAAAAGTAATAAAAGCTACAGATTGAAAGCTTTTTTTTTATAAGTGGGTCTTCAGTCTGGTTTTGAACAGAGTCAGATCAGAGGTGGCACGCAGCTCAAGGGGGAGACTGTTCCAGGCTTTTGGGCCGGCAACAGAAAAGGACCGGTCTCCCCATTGTTTGTACCTTGAGCGAGGCACCTCCAGCAGGTGTTGACTGGCAGATCGTAAAGCTCTGCCGGGCTGATGGACTTTCAAAAGTTCTGAGATGTACAGAGGTGCGAGTCCATTCAGAGCTTTGAAAACAAACAGCAGCAGCTTGAACTGTATCCTGAACTGAACCGGGAGCCAGTGTAGAGAGGACAGGACAGGAGTGATGTGTTCATATTTCCGTGTGTTGGTCAAAAAGCGAGCGGCAGAGTTCTGTACAAGCTGTAAACGGGAAATAAAAGATTGATTAATTCAGATTCAGATTCAGATTCAGATTCAGATTCAGTTTATTATCGCCATTGTCAATTACCAGGATTCACAGACTAGGAATTTGCTTCGGCATAACGGTGCATAAAATATAAAAACATAAGACACAAAAAACATAAACCATAAAACATCAATACAATCAATACAATATTCAGTGAACAAAAACTACTAAGAAACAGCGCAATTAGAGTGGTGCAATCAAAATACAGTGATACAGTGATTCCCAATCAAAATACAAAGAACAAATACAAAATACAGCGACCAAGGCAAGTTATGAGGTAGCATGGTTATGAGTGTTCAAGAGTCTGACAGCAGAGGGGAATTCATGACCTTGCATTAGATTTCTATATATAAACATACCCATACCTACAAATATATATACAGTATACATACATATATATTTATATTCATTTATATACCCATCTACATATATCTACATATACATCCCTACATCCATTTGTGTGTGGTTGTGAGCATGCATAAGTGAATAAGGTTCCTCCAATAAAACATTTAGTAGCGACCGTGAAGCTTCAGAGATCCGTCCCCCCAAGGCCCGAGGCAGACGAAGGGGCGATCAAAGCCCAGGACCCCAAGAAGGACCCCGAGCCCAGAGTCCCCAGGGCCACCTGAACAGGACGAGCCACTCGCCCGCTCCCCAGATCCGACCAAGGGGGAGAACTGGACGAGCTCCACCAGCGACCACACACAATGACCCCCGGGGGGCCAAACGCAACAAGCCTACAGGCCCCCGCCGGAGCCCGCTGCAAGAGCCCGCTGCACTAACGTAGCCTCAGGCCTGAACACCGAGGCCCGGGCACCGGGGACGCCCACCCCTCAGGCCCAGACCCGATAGGACCAGAGGACCCGAGCTCCACCAGGCAGCCACCAGGCCGAGCCAACACACGCCCAAGCGCCCAACCCCCGAAAGCGATAGCAAGGGCCCCCAGCCTGCCCGCAGGCAAAGGGACACCCACCCGGGGGCCACGTGGTAGGAGCGTGACATCAAGTAGCCTTAGATGTAACAGAGAGGGGGCAGTCCTAATCCCAGCCTGACAATTAGACATTCATACACAGACACACTCACTCAGACCCACCCTCATCCTCACTCACACAAAGACAAACCATAATGACACGTTCCATTCATAATCCTGATGCACCCTCTATACCCCCTAGGTCCAAGACATGTACCTGCCCCCTACATGGGGCATCCCATACCCAAACCCAGGAGGTAGGCCCATTCATTCTGGGGTGGAGAGTAGCCGACATCCAAGATTCGGCCCAACCCTCTCCCTGCCGACAGGACACCCAAGCCCAAGCAGCCCCAGGGAGAGCGCAAAGCCAGCCCCGCCCAGGGCGAAACACCAAGCCCCGAACCACCCCATATCTTAGGACAACCCCTGACGGCCCACCCCCAGAATGTCCGCCAGGCAACCAGGGGGGTGAGAGAAAAGATAACTAAATAAATAAATCAATAAAAAAATAAATATATATACATATATTTATATAAACAAATAAATAAAATTGAAATTAACAAATATAGACCCCGACACACACACCCGTCCCCAAATGTGCTGTTGGTGTGTTGTTGTTGTAAAGTGCACTTAAAAAGGAAAGAGAAGGAGCAAAGGCTGGCATTATACCAGTTTCCCCTCCACTCCAACTCTAACCCAGGCCCTTATTGTCTAAATGCATAATTGTGAGTGAGCATAGGCACAGGGGGCGAGAGTGATGTCATCCCACCACCAATAACCATAGTGCTCATACCATTCCCTATATGTGACTTTTATGAGGATGTTTATGAGTGAATGTCTAAAGTGCATAATAAAATTGAGTCCCAGGTGGTTCTGAACAACAGAGATTTAAAAATGTTGCAGCATGCCCATCCATCCATCCATTTTCGTCCGCTTATCCGGGGTCGGGTCGCGGGGGTAGCAGCCTAAGTAGGGAGGCCCAGACTTCCCTCTCCCCAGCCACATGGAGCAGCTCCTCTGGGGGAATCCCAAGGTGTTCCCAGGCCAGCCGAGAAACATAGTCCCTCCAGCGTGTCCTGGGTCTTCCTCTGGGTCTCCTCCCGGTGGGACATGCCCGGAACACCTCACCAGGGAGGCGTCCAGGAGGCATCCTAACCAGATGCCCGAGCCACCTCAACTGGCTCCTCTCGATGTGGAGAAGCAGCGGCTCTACTCCGAGTCCCTCCCGGATGACTGAGCTTCTCACCCTATCTCTAAGGGAGAGTCCAGACACCCTGCGGAGAAAACTCATTTCAGCCGCTTGTATCCGAGATCTCGTTCTTTCGGTCATAACCCAGAGCTCATGACCATAGATGAGGGTGGGAATGTAGATCGATCGGTAAATTGAGAGCTTTGCCTTTTGGCTCAGCTCTCCCTTCATCCCGGCCGCATCACATTCAGTTGCAAACCGCTCCAACGAAAGCAGTAGATCACGATCTGATGAAGCCAATAGGACCATATCATCTGCAAAAAACAGAGAAGCGATTCTAAGGCCACCAAAACGGATCCTCTCAACACCTTGGTTGCGCTTAGAAATTCTGTCCATAAAAGTTATGAACAGAATCGGTGACAAAGGGTAACCTTGGCGGAGTCCAACTCTCACCGGAAACGAGCCTGACTTACTGCCAGCGATGCAGACCATGCTCTGACACCGGTCGTACAGGGACCTAACAGCCCATATCAAAGGGCCTGGTACCCCATACTCCCGGAGTACCTCCCACAGAACCCCCCGAGGGACGCGGTCGAATGCCTTCTCCAAGTCCTGTTGTGAAAATAAAACACATTTTTTGTGCTTAGGGTCATTATCCCCTCTTTAAACGGAACTCTGGTTACTGAAGACATGCAATGGTATTTCTTGTTTACAAGGAAGAGGCTCTCTGGGAGTGGGGGAAGGAGAACAGTCTTTGAAACAAAACTCCTCTTATCAGTTTGAGGCAGGCTTGGAGCATGATGAGGAGTCCTGGCGCCTCTTTGTCAGTTTTACGACTTTGTAGAATATATGACTGGCAGGAAATATACTGAAAGCCTCCTTTCTTACCCTGGATGTTTGTTCAGTTAGAAAGTAACAAGAACAGCTCTAAATCTATGTGTAGTGTATGATCTTTAATGTAATTTAATGTCCAGTTACACTAATTGGTCACTTAATGGTTTACGAGAGTGTGTGTCTATAAGTACTCAGCAACAAATGTACATTTATTTCAGTCATCGATGTGTCGTGCCCTTCCCCCTCACAAACCTGTGAAGGCCAGAGTAAGCTGAAACCCCCCTGAGGGAGCTTTCTGGCAGTAAAGGAAGGCAACGGTCTTTAAAGCAGAAAACTTTTCTTATTGGTTAAGGCAGGCAACGCCCTACAAAAGAATAAAAAAGCATGAGTCCTTTCCTCCTAGAGGAGTCAACACGCGAGCCGGCCATGGGAAAGAGCAGCCCACCAAGGTCGTATGCTGGGTCTCCCTGTCCCCCTCTCTCCCTGCCTCCTCCCTTCTCCTCCCTTCTTCGCTCTCTCTCTCGCTCCCTCTCTCCCTTTTCCTCTTTTTCTCTCACTGTCCACGTTTTTAAACAAATGTAATGGATTTTAGAAATAGAACAAATGTATTCTGTGACTTTTAACTTATGATTAATTAAACTGGTTTGGAACTTTAAGTGAACGTCTGTCGTGTTTAAGTGTATCTCTCCTTTTTGATCCAAAGTGAAACCAAAATAACGAATTCGGGGCGAATAAGAGCCATAGGTAAAAACACGCAGTGGTCGCGCCTCCCAAATGCCGACGGGCGTTTGGAACAGAGGGGTCGGGGTTTTAGAATAAATAAATAATTTATTCGCCGCTGACCCTGTAACTCTGAGACCAAGTTAACTGTAAACTTACTAGCGTGGTGACTAGTTTAAAACAGTGACAATTTAGACTTACTTATAATTCGAGATTGAATAAGTAAGGGCGGGACTGGGGTGAGAAATTGAGGAAAACGCGCTTTCGCTGATAAAATAATCCGATAGTTCCAAACTTGGACCAGATAAAAATAGAATAAGATTAGTCACAGAATACTAAATCCTTTTTTATGTTCTAAAATAATGGTTTCCTGCCATGTCACGTCAGCTTGCCTGCCTCACCTGCGTGACTTGTCTTTGCTCTCCAAACTGCGTGTGGCTTTCTCTCTCTGCAGCGCTGTGCTACTCTGGACCAGTGGCGGAGCTAGACTTTTATTGCTGGGGGTCCGAGAGGGGACCAAGGCTATAATGGGTCCACTTACTACGGCACAGTGGGAAAAATGGATTTATCCCAATTTTTTTGGGATTTGTAGACACTATGAAATTTTGAAACAACATATTTTTCCCTTAAAATGATACAGGCTCTCAGTTTAAATGTTTGATCTGTGATCTAAATATTTTTAAGTTTAGAAACCAAGTGGTTTTCTAAACAGCTTTAGTGTTTGACTAAAGCTGTGTTTGAGTACAGTATCTCTGTTTACAATTTTGGTTGGTGGTGTGCCTCGTGATTTTTTCAATGAAAACACTGTGCCTTGGCTCCAAAAAGGTTGAAAAACACTGGTCTAATGAAAATAAACAGTTTAAGTTAATTAGAATGATAAAAAAAAAGCTAAACAAGAGCATGGTTTTGCTAAATTAGGCTGAAAAGTTGGATTAAAAATGTAGAATTAGCTGAAAAAGCTGAAACAGGCTATATACAGAAATTATTAAGTAAAATACCTTGATATCACAATATTTTTTTTTTGCCTCAATAAAAGCACGGTCCTACTTGTTATTTATTTAATTGTTCCCATACATATCTTTAAAAAATGGGAGTTAAAACTGCATATTTCTTGGTGCATTTGTGTGTACAACTGGACCAGTGCTCTGTTTTTATTTTTTTTTTATTTTATAGACGTTTTAATAAGATATAACACCCTGCGGACTGTTGCTCGCTGCTCTCAAAGTCTCTCAACTTCTGCCCAGAGAGAAGCAAGAGCTACGCGGCTTCTCTCGTCTTCTCCCTGGCTCCCCGTTCTGCTGTTACCTTTGGAGTTCTTTTCGTTGACTCAGGGCTCGGTTCTGTCCAGAGAGCACGGGGCACGCGCGCTCAGAGCTCCGCTGCGCGGCTACCTTTCTGAACTCCCGACCCACGGGGAGAGAAAAAGAGAGGGGCAGATCTTCCCGGAGCTTTTGCTAAAAATCTGCTATGAATCATGAAATAACACATTTAGCGTTATTTCTCTACAATATAAATAAACGCTCCTGTATTATTTTTAAATAAACAAATAAATAATGGCGATGCAATTTGAAAACATGGTGAGTCATGGACTTTAAAGAATTCAAAAACGGAAGGAGGAAAATAATGATTACTGTATTTTTAGCCTGTATGACATATTTATGGATTGTTTTTTCTTCTTAAACTTTTCACAAGCTATCTGAAGATTAAATATGAAACAAACATTGAGACGCTAAAGTTAGAACAGTTTTATTTAGATACAGCAGTTAATAGAGTAATAAACGAATTCTCCACCTCCTCAGGAGTTGGTGCTGGGTTCCTGAAACACAAAAATAAACATTACATTAAAACGGTTTACACTTCTCCATTTTAACAGGACAAGATCATTTTCTACAGCGTGAATGTGGGTGAAATTAAAAAAATAGAACTTCAGCTCTGAACGGGGGTCTGGTTTTAACCAGGCTAGAAGGCCTCAGGATTGTACAGTTTTTTGAATAAACAAATAAAATATTTGCGGACAGTTCGAGATAAATTAATTAGGGCCGAATGAACCGTCACAGTTGGAAGGATTGATCAAAAAGGATTATGACATTCTATCTCAATAATTTTAGGTTATAACACTTAGACAAACGGGAAAGTTGGAAAATTGCAGTGAACCTCCCGTTAGCATAGCATATGCCTAACAGCGGACATTTTATAACTTTGTAACGGTAGACAGCTCACATCGGATTCGCTAACAAAGCGTACAGTGGCGCGTCGTGTAGATAATATCGACTTTAAATAATCCAAATTTAGTTTTGTAGACGAACTTAGCAGCTAATAGCAAAGCTAACGAGCCACTAGGTCCGACGTGGTTTACGAGACGTAGTCTTATAATTTGTGTATAGGACGTGAGGAGGTAGAACCGAACGCATCATACTTACATTTTCCAATATAAGAAGCAGAGAAAGTGGATTACCAATCTGGAAGACGTATTTTTGTGAATAGCTCCAGTGAATGTACACGTCTTGTGAGCATTGACCAGACGCAAAAGACAGTCGTTTCCTGTACAGCCTGAGCAGGGTTGCCAGGTGAGAAATGTAGGATTATCGTACACCCATCATAAACAAAATAAGTATGCTCTATAGTCACTCTATTGTTGAATACTGTAGCGTCTAACAGGCACTCACAGCTTTGTGGCGTTAGTACTGGGGGGAACCATAGACATTAATACGCATTATTGTCTGGTGGTAATTAATGAGCTCTACAGAAAGTCTTCTGTCACATTTGGAAAAGCACGATTAGCTGGAATTTCAAGACGCCTTCAGGGTTCACAAAAAACTCAGACAGACAGTTGCGACAGGCTGATGGAAACCGGTCACAACTACACGTTCACAGAATGGCGAAATTATTGTATTTTTGGCCTTTGTCGGGATTATTGATCGTACATCGTACAGAGGGCAAAATTATCGTACAAATACGAAAATTATCGTACACCTGGCAAACACTGAGCCTGAGTATAATGGAGACCCCTGATGGATGAAAAAAGGTACTGCAGACAGGAGCATAATAATTTCTAGAAAAACCGAACATAGGTCGATTCACTTTTATTTGTAATTTAATTCAGTCATCCAGTTGGGTCATTCGTTCTGAAACATTTAATAAAAGTAAAGGGATGCAGGTACAGATTTTAATAACTGTTTGGAGTCAGATGAATAAAAGAAGAGGACAGATTGGGGTTTGAAGAAAAATAAATAATGATAATGATAATAATGAATTCAATTTATAACGCACTTTTCATTAATAAAAATCTCAAAGTGCTGGAGAGGGAGTAGCCCTCACAATCAGGTCCTGAATAAATACACCTTTAATTTTAATCTATTGAGGACATAAATTGAATCTCAATTTATAATAAGTGGAGAATTGGATTTTAAAAATCGACTAGTTGCTTCCTAGATGTGGAAAATGGATTTAAAATTCATTCATTTCTAAATTTTGATGCACTTTTAACATGCAGGAAAGGGTTTTAACAGAACTGTTTTTTTGTATGTCCAGAAGCCCAGATTTAGCTTTTTTAGATTTTTCTATCTGGATTATTGAGCATGCATCAGGGTATTTAACAAAACAGTTTGTTGAATAAATGTTTTAAAACGTGCAATCACTGATCAGTTTTTTTAATATGTAATGCACTTAAATGTTAAACTGAGTAAAAATGTGAAAGGACAATTAATTTAATGTTAATATCTCTATAATTTATTTATTCTTTGCACTAATACAAAGACAAAAAGTGGACCTTTAGAATGAGTATTCTGGTCTGACCCCCTTGAGATCAGATTAAGCTGTATGCGGCCCCCAGATCAAAATGAGTTTGACACGCCTGTAGTTATATACCTGGAACAACAGGCCAAAATGAACGAGCCCATATTTTTACTTTGAATAAATGAGCCACTGAGCTTAATAATTTCAAATTGACAATTTAGGAGGGCATCTAGCTGTGCGGTTTAGACATGAAAATATACACGATACATAAATAAATCCAACAAGAAGGCAGATCTTAGAAGACTCAAGGAATTGGATAATTATCATAGACTGTATACTAGCAAGGGGTTCTTAGGAAATAATAAATTATATTTTCTAAAATAAAAGTAGGCTACAGTATTTTTTGGGTTTCAGGGTAAATTGATTATTTCACTTTTACGTAAACTAATGTTTTGGATCTGTTGTGCAGATCAGATTAAAAGATGCCTCCATCGAAGGATCCATAATAGAGCTGGTTAACAGAAAATTAATTTGATCCTAGTCGGTTAATGATTTTTTAATTTTTTAATTTTTAAATAGCTTCATTGAACAATGTTGATGGAATGGCAAGAGTGAGTCTTATGAATCCCACCTCATCTTTACAGAACACATAATGGTAAATATGCATTAAGGTAGGCCTTTGTCAAGATACATGTAGCATCTGACTTTTGAATCTTTACTACTGTGGTTATTGATCAGATCGGATCAGATTTAATATGACGGTATGTCCAGAAACTGACTCACTGTGACTTCACTGGGAAGAATAACAACATGGCTGGACTCATATGCAACCTTGCTCAAGAACTTTTGAGGGGCTTACGTAAGGAACGACTGAAAACAACAAAGGCACCAAAAGAACAAAAGACTGTCCACAAAAACTTTCAGCCGAGCAGAGGCAAAGACTTTCTCAAAGAACTGTCAAAACATGGTCATCAGACACAAATGGCCAGGATATACGGTCCGGATTTGGGGGGTCCGGACGAGAATCAGAACCCAGTGAACGTCTCACTGGGGGCTGGAACAAGAGAAAGCTGAACACGTTCTCCAAACAGACAAGAGAACAAATGGTCCTGAAGTCACTCACACCAGCAAAGGCCGCACCCCATATTGATCTGTGAGGATCTGTCGTTGATCTTAGTAGCCGGGATCAAAACTACAGTTGCTATGATAAATTTTTTAATGAAACACATAGGCGACATTTAGGGCCTGCTAGCGCGGGCCTCATGATTCTCAGTTATACTGTGCTCAGGTGGATCTGACGACTTGCTTTTTCTGGTTCCTGTAACTCTGTGGTGAAGCTTAAGGAAAGCAAGGGAAATGATCCCAGCTCCTGACCCTAAAACGAGTTAACTTTTATATTTCTGTTTTTGCAGTTATCCTTGGCGGAGTGCATGTTGGGATTCTGATGTGTCACAAGGGGTACATTTTGGTAAATGATTATAATTTTAAAGAAAATGAGATGATATCGTAGATTACAGTTAGCTATATGGTTGTGAAAACCAAATTAGTGGTGGCAATAGGCTGAGGTTTAGGAAACATCTGACACTAGTGCTTAGGTTAAAGGATGGTAAATTAAATTTAGACACAATTTCCAATTTATTAACCAAATAACTTTGGCATAATTGAAACAAGGTAAAGTTTTGTTTCAAAAGGGGGTTAAGAGGTTGACAGATGTTTCTAAAAATAGAAAGGTTGAAATTGGTCCCTAGAAATAACTAGATTGTAAATGTTTCCTAGAAACAACTAGGCCGAAAATGTTCCTAGAAATAACTAATTAACTAAAAGATGGTAAATACATTTTAGTATACAAAGAATAATAAGGATAACTGATAAATTGGCGTTATAAACAAAGTTCACTTGCGTTGATATTGAGGCGGCATCGGTCTTGAACGTTTTATTTTCTTTAATCATGTCATGGAGGAAGGAGTATTGATGCAAGCATATTTCAAATGAGCAATTAACAACACTGTTTTTTTTCCATGTGTGTGAAGCAGGATGTGGGACGCCCCTTGGAAATGTTTCCTGGCCTGCAGGCTCAAACCACTCAAACTTGAAGTGGACCTGATCAGAGGGTGGTTAGAAATATGATGGTTCTGTAGATTTATAGCAACTGACTTGACTAGACGACATGTGACATTGACTCAGGAAGAAGGTGTATAGAACCACACGTACAGTGTTTTGTGAATTATGCTCTGCCGCCGCTTGCTATGTTTTTTAATTATGCTCTGCCGCCACTTGTGATGTTATTGTTATGTGTGTAATTTCTGCTATAAGCTGAGTGAAAAGGTACAGTATTTTTTGTAAGTATGAACCGCCTTAAAACTACTCATAAGTAACCCTAATGAAGATTAAGCCTCTTCCAAACCAACTAACATGCATGATTCATTCTTTGTACTACTGATTTATAATTGATTGGGTGTTGTTTGCTGTGGCACATTCTGTTTATGATAGGTGGTTCCTGGAAATGCTCCAGCTGAGGGAGTTTTCTCAACGGAGTCCCGGGGAGGCAAGACCAGACAGCCCTGGTCAGGAAGGACCCGTGGGGGGTCGCTGAACGCACACCACAGGCAGTGCGTGTCAATGCCAGGGGATCCACACGGTTCAGTGTGCTCCAGCCCGTGAACCAGGAAGGAGCTAAAGGATTGGGCTGGACAACAAGAAGAGGTCGCATTCGAACTCTCATGCCTTGATAGACCCAAAGTAGTTGAATAAAGTTGCGTGCAATGCCGGGGGTCTGCCCTGAGCAACGCCAGGGGAATGCCCCTGAGGAGACAACTGCCTGCTGCGGGAGGAGGAACTTGGGAACTTAAGGTTCATAATTCTGCAATATCCTAAGCACTTACTATTATTATTGTTCATAGTTTGCATATATTTCCTTATATTCTACAATTTGCATATTAACAAATTGAGTCAAAATGTGGTGGCCAGACAAGAGGGTATAACTTGGAGGATTTTGAAAAAACTGATTGAATATTGTGTATATATGCATTAAACTACATTGTGTGTTGTGTGATTTTATTTTTTGAGGTGGACCTCAGAAATTGAGGTCCAAAGGGGGTTTTGTTGTGAAAATAAAACACATTTTTTGTGCTTAGGGTCATTATCCCCTCTTTAAACGGAACTCTGGTTACTGAAGACATGCAATGGTATTTCTTGTTTACAAGGAAGAGGCTCTCTGGGAGTGGGGGAAGGAGAACAGTCTTTGAAACAAAACTCCTCTTATCAGTTTGAGGCAGGCTTGGAGCATGATGAGGAGTCCTGGCGCCTCTTTGTCAGTTTTACGACTTTGTAGAATATATGACTGGCAGGAAATATACTGAAAGCCTCCTTTCTTACCCTGGAGGTTTGTTCAGTTAGAAAGTAACAAGAACAGCTCTAAATCTATGTGTAGTGTATGATCTTTAATGTAATTTAATGTCCAGTTACACTAATTGGTCACTTAATGGTTTACGAGAGTGTGTGTGTGTCTATAAGTACTCAGCAACAAATGTACATTTATTTCAGTCATCGATGTGTCGTGCCCTTCCCCCTCACAAACCTGCGAAGGCCAGAGTAAGCTGAAACCCCCCTGAGGGGGCTTTCTGGCAGTAAAGGAAGGCAACGGTCTTTAAAGCAGAAAACTTTTCTTATTGGTTAAGGCAGGCAACGCCCTACAAAAGAATAAAAAAGCATGAGTCCTTTCCTCCTAGAGGAGTCAACACGCGAGCCGGCCATGGGAAAGAGCAGCCCACCAAGGTTGTATGCTGGGTCTCCCTGTCCCCCCTCTCTCCCTGCCTCCTCCCTTCTCCTCCCTTCTTCTCTCTCTCTCTCTCTCGCTCTTCCTCTCTCCCTTTTCCTCTTTTTCTCTCACTGTCCACGTTTTTAAACAAATGTAATGGATTTTAGAAATAGAACAAATGTATTCTGTGACTTTTAACTTATGATTAATTAAACTGGTTTGGAACTTTAAGTGAGCGTCTGTCGTGTTTAAGTGTATCTCTCCTTTTTGATCCAAAGTGAAACCAAAATAACGAATTCGGGGCGAATAAGAGCCAAAGCCAACAGTCCACAAAGCACATGTAAACTGGTTGGGCAACTCCCACACACCCTCCAGGACCCTGCTGAGGGTGTAGAGAAGGTCTAGTGTTCCACGACCAGGACGAAAACCACATTGCTCCTCCTGAATCCGAGGTTCGACTATCCAACGGACCCTCCTCTCCAGAACCCCTGAATAGACCTTACCAGGGAGGCTTAAGAGTGTGATCCCCCTATAGTTGGAACACACCCTACGGTCCCCCTTTTTGAATAGGGGAACCACCACCCCAGTCTGCCAATCCAAGGGAACTGCCCCCGATGTCCACGCGATATTGCAGAGTCGCGTAAGCCAACACAACCCCACAACATCCAGAGCCCTAAGGAACTCAGGATGAATCTCATCCACCCCCGGAGCCCTGCCACCACAGAGCTTTTTAACCACCTTGGGTTGCTTTTTAACCACCTTGGCTTGTGCGCTGATAATTGTTAAATTAGAAAAATATAGACAAGAAAACAAAGAGAAATGATATGCATGAAAACATAATTCAGATAAGAAAAAACAACAAAATAATCATCTTACCACATCAAGTGCCATCCCACCTTGTGTACCACCACTATCCATGTGTGTCCCACTACCGAGTTGTGCTGATTTAAAAAAATATATATCTGGTAAGTAATATTAATAAATACTATATTTAATAATATTAATTAATATTAGCAACCGTTATAGTTCTTACCTTGATGATATGGCTAATAAAGCCAAGGAGTAGCTTCTGGATCTCTAAACAGCTGACCGTTTATGCAGAGTTTATCCACAGAGATGTTAGCTCTTCTTCCTTCGCTTATATTTTTCTTTCTTATCGGGAACAGAATGCGCCTTCTATTCAAAATTTCTACAGGGAATTGATCGTTCATGCTAAAATGTGTACCACGTAGTTCCCTACCTCGGCTTTTAACCTGTCCTTTTTGTTTATAATGTTCGAATTTAGCTATTATTGGGCACAGTCTACTATTCCCAGGCCGTTTAACACCGAGGCGGTGAACTCGATGAAAATTAATGGCATTAACGGTTTCACTCGGTAATTTTAGCTGGTTTTCAAAGAAGGCCCGAACCGAGGCCTCCGGATTCTCCTCCGCTCCCTCTGGAATCCCAGAGAAAACAACATTATCCCGCATACTTCTAACTTGGATATCTAATACTGACTCTTTTATTTTTTTATTATCGCCGGAAAGCTGCGACATCTGATCTGTAAGCTGTCTAACTGTTCCCTTTAGCTCAATGTTTTCATTAGCTAGAGATGCTACCTGCTCCTGGGTGAACTCCAGTGACTGTCTCAAACTCTGAAATTCCTTCTGTAACACCTCTACTAATGCTAGCCGGGCGTCCAAGTTAGACAACTTTTGATCAGTTGACTCCAGAATTACCATGAAGCCTGAATTATCCACCGACGGTTCCAAAACACTATCAGAACTTCCCTCTCGGTACCGCTTCGCATTGGGCTTCGGCTCGCTGGTGCTAGCCGACTCGCTAGCCGCACCGGATGTAGCATTAGGGTTACTCATGACAAACTTTTCAAAATAATTGTCGATAAACAATTCAAGGCTCTCCGACGTTTTCCCGTCCAGTTTGTTGAAATAGTGGAAGAAAAAAAAAAGATTGGTTATTAAATTTAATACTTTTTTTAATGATCTTACATTTAATTATATAGTTTATTTAAACAAATATGGACTTACCAAAGCTTTATCATAATACTCACGCATAAGTTTAGAGTTTTCAGCAGCAACTCATTCCCACATCCGCACCTCACAGAACCGGAACCGGAAGTCAGAGGTCATTGTCATCACTCCAAAATAAAATTAATTAAATAAAGTAAAATAAATAAATTGATGTTACTGCTCACCTTGATTTCATTTGCGGTCTTGTTATGACACAGTAACCCTCATTGAGAGCTGATGTTTATTCTGATTTTATACTTTTGGATAAAAATTAGTTTAAGGTGGAGAAGCAAGTCCATTTAAACCCTAAATATAAGACAGATCACTGAGCACTTGGCGATTTTCAAGGTCCAAGCTCATGACCACTAGATGGCGCGCCCCCCCATAACAAAAAAAGAGGAGCCGCCACTGGTGCACCGATTGCAGTTTTCTGGCCGATCACTGATCACAGATTTCTAAAAAGTCTGACTTGCCGATTCCAATTTCGGCCAATAGCGATTTTGTTTTATAAGCAACACTGTCAAGTGTTATAAGGTCACAATGCACCTTCAATTTTCCTATATTATGTTGTTGAAAATAAACTTGAACATTATCTAAAACAATACAAACTTGTTATAACTGGCCATGAGGTAGTGCTCTGAAATAAAAATGAAGTTCAGAAAATTGTTGTTAAAACTAAAAAAAATCTGTAAAATCGGGCTCTCATGCAACTATCAGCCGATTTCTAATTTCCCAAAATTAAGGAAATCAGGGCCGGCCGATTTATCAGTGCACCCCTAATATTTACATGTATATTGTGTCCATCAGGACTGAAACCATATTAATACTGAGTCTACCAGGACTGAGACCACATCAGGACTTAAACCATATTAATACTGAATCTATCTGAGAAGAGATCTACTGTATATTATATTGTGCATTATTTTTTTATTTTGTGCTGTATTATTCGCAAAACCACAGAAGACTGAGCCCACATGTGAAATTATTGCACAATGCACCAAAGATCTCTAAATTCTGACTGAAACTATATAAATACCACTGCACTAAAACCATAGATATACGGAAGGATCTGTGTTCGGATATTCCCGGAAATGGCCCGCAATGATCCTTAAAAAATCCCAAAATCTGGATACTTATCTTCGGCAGATCCAAAATAAATGTGGCTGTTATTTGTCAAGGGCCTGCCAAAGACAAGTATCCGGATTTTGGGATCTTGGGATTTTTTAAGGATCATTGCGGTCCATTTCCGGGAATATCCGGAAATATAAGTATAAGTATATGTAAAGGATACGGAGATATACTACATCAGATCTTACTGTATATCTATGGTTTTAGTGCAGTGTACTATCAGGACTGAGACCACATCAAGACTGAAACCACATCAGGACTGAAACCATACTAATACTGAGTCTATGAAAACTGAAACCATAATAATAATAATGTGGAGTCTATCAGAACTGAAACCCCATTAATACTGAGTCTGTCAGGACTAAAACTACTGTAGATTACAGTGGCGGGCTGTGCATTTCACACCTAGGCCTTTAGTAGTGCTCCGTCTGAAACAATCCAACCCTCAATAACTATTTCCCCCATATTTTTAGACCAATTTTTGGCTGATATATGACCGTTTCCATTCATTCTGATGGGAAAAAAATGGAGCAGTACCACTTTCGGCCGCTATGGGCGCTAAAGGACCCTTTAGGCTTTTGACGACTAACGCCAAATTTACACTACATGCGTTCCGGCTCCGCCCCGCTCCGCTCCACAGGTCACAGCTAAGCGTTTCAAGTCCAGTTTACACTACCTCCGCTCTGCTCCGGTCCGCCTGGATGCGCCGCTCCGAGACGCATGCGCGGGAATTGCGAGATCGCGCGATAAATCAAGTGATAAATAAGGAAGTCAGAACAAAACAATTCATTCGGTGGAAGAAGGAGAACAACAGTAGAGACTGGCGTAGTCATAAATGATAGTTTGACAGCATTTTTGTACAAATAAATCCGTATAGAGCTAGGATTAGTCCGCCCGTGGTGATTTTATTTTGTAAATACGGATGTTGTGCTCGTTCCTTTTCCTGTTGGTGCGACATAATCTTTAAAAGTTGACTCCGGCACAGCTCCGGTGTCCGGCAGAAATAGGATCTGTTCTAATTTTGACGGACTGCCGTCCGCTCGCCGCCGCCATGCGGAGCCAGTGTAAACGCTCTCATTGATTATAATGGGTGCGTATTTGCTGCGGAGGTCGGACCGGAGCGGGGCGGAGCCGGAACGCATGTAGTGTAAATTTGGCGTAACAGTGTACCTGTGCACGGATATTTTAGAGCAAAAAAAAGTCCTGCTGGATGGACAGCGTGTGCGCGGCGCACATCATGCTGCAGTTTAAATATAAAATTTAAGTGTTTAACTCCATTCCTGCATCATCCTGAGGCTTGACCAAGCTTCAAAGCAGCTCTGCTCCATGATGGACAGAGAGCAACAGCTACAGTACAGATGCACGTGACGTTCCAGCAGGTCCTCGGATGGATGGATGGATGATTGGATGGATGGATGGATAAAGCGTGGAACTCAGTCAGTAAATAATCCATCTGTCTGGGTTCAGGAAGGCAGGATGTTTGCTGGAGCTGACGTGCAGGAGGAAGAGGAGGGCAGTGCTCTGAGCGTTGCACCTGTTTGTACCTAATGGTATGTCATGTACCATTGGGCACTTTTAAGTGGGTATACTGAAATTCTTAAGTTTTTCTAGTGGGTATACTCCATATACCCGAGTATCACGTAGACTACACCACTGCCTGTTACCTACTCAGGAGTTGTCAGAACTCTTCACCAGTGACACAGAGGATGAAGAATTCAACGAGTTTGAATAAAAATAAATAAATAAATATATATTTTTTGGTGTTAATCTTGTTACATTTTAAAGAAATGAAGGTTGTTGCAGCATGCGCGCACACGTTTGGAAGACCCGACATGCAACTATTTAAATTCAGCGGATTTGAACATTATATTCATTTATTAAAGAAAAGTTCAGCTCAGACACATTTTTGCTATAATTTTCAGCAAACAAATATATTTTTTAAGTGTTAATCTTATTAAATTTTGAAGGTTTTAGCAGCACGCGCACACACACACATGCACGCGCACGTGAAGACCGGTCAAAGCAAACCTATTTAAATTCAGCTATTTGACAATTACGTTCATTTTTAAAATAAAAGTTCAGCTCAGACACACTTTTACTATAATGTCAGCAAACAAATATATTTTTATGGTGTTATCTTGTTAAATTTTAAAGACATGCATAGTGCACACGCTTGACACAGCAAAACTATTTTTTTTAATCCAGCTGATTTGCAATATTATCTAGGAATATAGCAAAATTTTACTCACCAAAAATCCTGATTATTTGTACACAAAATCCATCCAGCTATTAAATGAACACAACAATATCTTTGCTTGTGCAGCTCGCTACAGATGCAATTTGCTAGCTCTGGCTTGTACACTCTGACTGTCCAATCCAAGCGTGTGAATATGCTGACGTTTCTGTATGACGTACAGAAAACGTAAGAGTAAGCTAGAAGGTGTAGTGGAATTCACGCAAGAGATTCCCGCACAGTAAGTGTTTAGTATTTTGATGTGCAAGGATCAAAGTAAGCTCCATTTGATAAATGATGTGGTATTAATAAAAAGAGAAAAGTATTAGATTATTAAAACAAAACAAAATATTTAAACTTGTCTAGTAGCTGAAATAAACATGGTCATGCCTACAGTGTAAAATCAAATTGACTTTCATTCATTAAATAGTTCAGATCTTTTGAAGTTGTGTTCTGTGGAACGGATACGAGTGAAGGTGGAAGTAGATGTNGACTTGTTCCTGGTTTTGCCACGGCCAGTCACATTTTTGCTTATTTTAAATACAAAAGAATTTAAAATAACAAACAAAAGTACAGTTTTCACTCCAGATAACTGCACCAACACTCAAACAGTTTTACTGAAACTGAAATACATTCTCTTGGAGCAGAATAAAACAGGAATCATCTTCCACAGTAGGTACTCACACCTGCAACATTTTTTTTCTCTCTTCCTTCTCTCTGACACAACATCTTTCACAGTTATCCTGTGCACATTTAAACTTTCCTGTTTATTTCAAATAGTGAAAAGTTTAGAGTAACGAATACAGAGCCTCTTTTATTTTGATTTTCACAGAAAATCCAGATAAAGATGGCAGGCGCAGAGAGTGAGACCCCTGATACCACTGATACAGGGCAACCTCTGCCAACTGAAGGCTATGACCCGACCAAATTAGACTGGATCGAACGTGCCTTATATTCGCTCACAAGGTTCATCACAAATTACCATGAAGAGACACAGTTGATGGAGGACACAGATGTAGACAGAGCATTAAAAGTTGTAACAGCTGGAACCTCAACGGGTGAAAAGAAAGCAGACAGAGACAAACGTTTGGCTAAATTAAGCCTTCTGTTAAAAGCCAAGCTAGACTTTGAAACTGTTGCATGCCAGGCTGTCTCTAACGCCAAAATTACACTACATACGGTCCGCTCCGCTCCGCAGGTCGCAGCTGAGCGTCTCAAACTCCAGTTTCCACTACCTCCGCTCAGCTCAGGTCCGCCTGCATGCGCCGCTCCTAGACGCATGCGCGGGATTTGCGGGATCGCGCGATAAATCAAGTGATAAATAAGTAAGTCAGAACAAAACAATTCATTCGGTGGAAGAAGGAGAACAACAGTAGAGACTGCTGCCTTGATCTTCTCTCGTAAATGAGCGACAGGACATGGTTTGAGCAACAGGAAGTGATGTATTACATTTCAGAATAAAATACTTTATTTATTTATTTATTTCTTGTATTGCGTTTGTAGGCGTAGTCATAAATGATAGTTTGAAAGCATTTTTGTACAAATAAATCCGTATAGAGCTAGGATTAGTCCGCCCGTGGTGATTTTATTTTGTAAATACGGAAGTTGTGCTCGTTCCTTTTCCTGTTGGTGCCTCCGCACAGCTCCGGCGTCCGGCAGAAATAGAAAAATTTCTAATTTTGACGGACTGCCGTCCGCTCTCCGCCGCTCGCCGCCGCCGTGTGGAGCCAGTGTAAACTCTGTCATTGATTATAATGGGTGCGTATTTGCTGCGGAGGTCGGACCGGAGCGGGGCGGAGCCGGAACGCGTGTGGTGTAATTTTGGCGTAAATCATGTTTAACAGCACAAATGGAGATTGCCACTTTACAGCAGGAGGTAAGGAGTTTAACACAGTCGAGTATTGACGGCGCTGAACAAACGCGTAGTCTCTACGAAGAATGCACGGTGTTAAAAGGGATTTTGAACAATCACAAGATGATTTGAAAAAATGTGTGGTGGAGAAGGATACGTATTACCATCAGTACAAGTCGCTTCAGGCGGATTGTGGAGAGGCATGAGACGCACTAGACAAATGCACTGACATCCTGGAATCATTGTCACTACGGTACACAAGGCCGCAAGATGATTATAGAAAATCACAAGAACAGCACATGATGTTACAACGTGAAAATGATGGGTTAAGAGTCCAACTGAACAGTTGTAGAATAGAGCGTGCATCAGCAATGAACAAACTCTTTGAAGAGTAGAGAAAATGTTTGGATCTCATCAGTAAACACCTTGAAAATCCACTCCCTCCGCTGCCCCCTCCCATACCTGATGACCCACTCCCTCCTCCACTGCCCCCGCCCATGCCCAATGCCCCACTCCCTCCGCTACCACCCCCACAGACATTTGCTGGGATAACCCAATGGCAGGTACCTACATACCCCATGTCAACAGGTGTACCTGGTGTGTAGATGGGTGGGTATATCACTATCAATGGTTCTCAATTCGCTGTCCCAATAGAACGACTCCATAAAATTTCCCAGTTCGTTCAACGTTTTGAGCCAGGGCAATATGGTTCAACTGAAACCGATACCTATCTGAAAGACATTGAGTTTAAACTGGCATGCTATCCGAACGCTACGGTTGACGATAGAGTCGGTTTAATCAAACTCACCTCAAGCAGAAAAGTGCAGCACTTCATTGCGCGTCAACCAGTCGCCATTTTGAAGGATTACAAACTTTTCTGCGAAACTCTACTGCAAGAATATGCTCCTCGCATGGGAGACGTTGGCTACCAAGCCGCATTGAAAATCACTCAGGGGCAGAATGAACATCCGATCCCATATTATGACAGACTTTTCAAAGCCTTTTTTGGTGATAGAAATGAGCCAGGTATGGAGGATGAGCGTGATTTTAAGTTTCTTTTTATGAACAATCTACATTCAGAGATTGGTTCAACGGCCAACCTCATGGCCAACTACAAAGAAAAAACCATGCGTGAATTAAAGGAGTGCGCTATACGTGTTTTTGAAACATACAAGCGACACAAGAAACCCGTAGAAGTGTATCCAGGTGAAAAGGTCAGATACCAAACGCTAGAACTTGAAGGAGCAAGAGCGCCAGCTCACTCTTTTAAGGAAGGCGAGAAAAAACAAAATTTCCAACCTAACAAACCGCAAAATGAAGGTGTCCGCTGGAACAAAGACCAAAAGGGGTCCAGAGACCCAAAGTGGTGCAGGCCGCATCAAGAGGATGAACCCCATCATCAAAAAGGGGGGGCATTCCAAAAGAAAAAAATATGGGTCCCAAGGAGACTCATATGAAAGAGGGTGGTCCCAGAGGGGACCCCCGAGCAATGCGCCAGCTCCTGCACCTCAGACTGAACAGTCCGGGGCGAGGAAAAACCCACAGAAGTTCCAGAAAAAAGGCCCTAAACCTCTGTCCCTAGCCTGGCCCTCGCCTTCCTGCACAGCTCCGCTCAATTCTCATTTCCCTTCACTGCACAGTCTGGGACTTCACCCACCCACAAGGATTTCTCCGGTAGATTTTTGTTCGGACCAATCAGAGAACAGAAGGGGCGGAGTTTTGGACCCTAACCCACGCCCCCACCTGTCCCAGCGCGCAGAGCCCTATAAAAGGGCTCTGCCAGCGCTCAGTCAGCGAGAAGCGGCATGTTCTCATTCAAAGCGATGCAGGACTGTTTTCTATGTGACACACATTTATTAATTTCCCCTTCTTAATCCCTTATCTGGAGTTTTCTTTTGTTTTTTTTCTCCAAAAGTCAAGAAATCGCTCCCTCGTCCTCCTTCTCCTCCTCTCCCTCCGCTGAGTAAAATGAACACGGAAATGGCTGAGGTTGTCACCAAACTCGGGTTTTACGTTGCTGACTGAGTCCCATCAGATTTTCTGGTCTTCTGGTGAGCTGGACCAGCGATCCATGGTTTTATTTTATTAAAACGTTTTAAACATATAAACACAATATGCATCGCGGCAGCCGGCAGAGGGAAAAAGCTGCAGAGGGGGCGGAGCAGTTGTCAGTCAAGTTCACCCCGCTCATTCAAAGCGATGCAGAGGGGAGGGAGCAGAATGCTTTTCCCTGTTCAAATTATCCAATGGTGTTGTTCCTCAACAGAGGCTAACGCCTCCAGCAAGAAACGTTTTACAATGGCTAGGTTCCAGACCCTTGTCTGAAGCGAAGTGAAGGACAGGGTTTGGTTTCAACCAGGCTACTCTGTCCCCAGAAGAGATGGAGAACATACGTTGGTTGTTAGAAAGTTTGAACAAAACAAACAAGGAAAACAAACCTGGAGTAATGTGTAGCACTATCATTGATAGTAACTCAGAGCACACAAATAACAACAATGCCACAATTGCTGACAGTCACCAAGATACTGATGGTCAGGATGCTGACAATCAGGGTACAGACAGTCAACAAGACGTTGACTGTAACCATGACATCATTGTTACAGAGTCCGAGAGCCCCTCATCAGAAAAAGGGGGGGAAAGCTCACTCACCAAAGACAATGACTCGTCACAGACCGAACACTCAGACCCATGTGTGACTGCACTACCAGTACAGATGAATGAAAATCACACAGACAATGGTAGACGTAAGAAACGTCGGAAAAAACCTGATAGGTTCCTGTGTAACATTATCAGGAAGGGGCCGGCTAAGAAAGCTTACCTGTCAATCACATGAGAAGGGGTCCTCTCAGAAGAGGCCCTCCTGGACGGTGGGGCCGACATAACCATTATGTCACCCACACTGTTGGAGGAGCTACGGATAGCCGCTAATGGTGTTGACAGGGAAATACCCCTCAAAGAATGTGCTGTAGTATTGCAGGGCCTCTCGGAGACGAGAACAACCCTAACAGCTATAGCCATGGTTCATATGCAGATTGGTGAAACGACGCTATACCACCTGGTACACGTGTCCGCCGTTGACTCATTCCCATGTTTGTTCAGCCAAGACTTTATAAACCGCTTCGACGTGATTATAGATTATGGCAATCAGACAATGTGGACCAAAGTGAGCCAACCATTGCCGATCGATATGCCTACACAAGGTGACTGACTGTCTAACAGCAGGTACCGCGGAAGGCACAAGGGAATCCTCAGACGAGAGCACAATCCCGGTAAGTGAACCTCCAACAACAGGTGAGGCAGAAGAAGCCCAACAAGAGAGCCCCCTCTGCGAGCTGAAACAGTCAGCACTCACTGAACACTACCTACCACAGGTAGTCAAAGGTGTTGAGATCCAAGGATCCCACACCGATGATGCTGTTCTGTCCCCTTGGACGGAGAAATCAGCGATCAGCCAAGCTTTCTATGGAACCTTGGTTAAAAAACAGTTGGGTCTAGGAATGAACAAAAAAGCTTTCCGCTTTTCGTTAGACCCCAACGATAAACAGGTAATGACCGCAAAAGGGATCATTGACCTGAAACTAATCTGGAACCAACGAGAACTGGATCACCCGTTCCTCGTGGTCCCGAACTTACCACATGCAACCTACATAGGCTCCGACATTTTGGTAAGATTAGGTGTCCGAGTGGACATCAACAACAATGTACTGTGGTCACTAGACACAGCCACAAAGGACTCTCCTGTGCTAACCACAGAGAACCTTAAGGCTGGACAGACCATACCAGAGGTCTGCCAGGTTGCTAACAGCCATAACACTGCGGTACCACCTCAGGTTATGAACAAGCCGGTGATGATTCACATCATGAAAGGACAAGCTATTAGCACAAAACAGGCATACTTTCAACCATCTCCTATGTTTTTCAACTTAGGACTGTCCATGGAGGCCACATGCCAAGTGACCCTCGACTGCAGAACCACGACTGTTGCTGTGTGCAACACAAGCACAGAAGAGGTACTGATCCCAAAACACACACAGCTAGGATGGTTGATCTCTACTGATTTTCATGATTTTGAGCTAAGCATTCCATTTCTGGGAGGACTCCCAGAAAACTTGATCCCAAGTCAACACACGGGGCAAGTCTTGTTCACGAAACCAACACAGGCCATAGCTCTTTTCTCCCCCACTGAGTCCGACCAGGACACTGTCCACAGGTTCGGTTTCAACAAAGGAGACAGTCTAGGCCCTCAAACTTACAGTGCACTACCTGTTGACAGGTTTTACGACACTGAAGGGGACTCACTGGAGCTCCCCAAAGAACAAGAACCCCTCTCAATTGCTTCACAGATTGACCAGGTGGTCGCCCAAGCCGACGCCCTGAAAACTGATGAAGAAAGGGACAAACTTCGCAAAGTTCTTCTAAAATATGAGAAATCATTCTCAACTGACTCGATGGATTGTGGGTTGACCACGCTCCACACAGTGAGCATCCCAACCCCGCCTAATGCTCCACCTGCATTTGTCAGACAATACAAGATTCCTCTGGCAGCACATCAACCTATCAGAGAAATCATTAATGACCTGTTAGAAAAAGGTATCATCCGATACTGTAACAACACTTACTCTGCGCCTTTATGGCCGGTGTTAAAACCAAATGGTAAGTGGGGACCCTCTGCTCCATGTGGCTGGAGCTGCTCCATGTGACTGGGGAAAGGGAAGTCTGGGCCTCCCTACTTAGGTTGCTACCCCCGCGACCCGACCCCGGATAAGCGGACAAAAATGGATGGATGGATGGATGGATGGTAAGTGGAGACTCACTATAGACTACAGAAAGCTAAACAAACAAGTTCCCTTATCCAGATGGCCTATGACGTAGCTCCAACAGGAATTGCCCAAGGTCACCAATGGTAAGTACTTTTCGACCCTCGACGTCGCCTCTGGTTTTTGGACCATCCCTGTGCGCGACGAGGACCAATATAAACTAGCTTTCACTTTTGGTGGCCGTCAATACACCTTTAACAGGTGTCCCTTTGGCTACGCTAACTCACCTGCTGAGTTCAACATCTTCTTAAACAGAGCATGTCCAGACGCCCACGAGCGTGGGACACTGATTTACGTGGACAATGTCCTTTTGAGGCAGCCAACACTGGACTCACATTTGGCTGAGATCGACCACGTTCTGAATCAACTAACAACTGCTGGTGCTAAGATATCACTGTCAAAATGCCAATGGTGCAGAACCAAGGTGGACTACGTTGGCCTACTTGTAGGTCCAGACGGAGTACAACCACAGCTGACTCGCACCCAAGGCCTCGACAATCTCAAAGTCCCCACCAATCTCAAAGAATTACAAAGTTTTCTGGGCGTGTGTAACTACTCGAACCAATTCATAGAAAACTATGCGGACCTTGCGAAACCACTGACTGAACTCCTAAGGAAAGACGTTCCATTTGTCTGGACTGACAAGCAACAGCAGGCAATGGACGCTCTTATAAACAGGATCAAGTCAGCCCCATGTTTAGTCTACCCAGACTACAACAAAGAGTTTTACTTGGAAGTGGGCTTCTCAGCTCATTGCATAAGTGCAGGTCTGTACCAAATACACGACAGAGACAAACGTGTTGTGGCCTACGCCAGCAAGACAATGGCAGGCCCCGAGTTGAGATTCTCAGACTGTGAGAAAGCTCTACTGACCACAGTGTGGGCAGTTAAACATTTCTCCAGCTACATTGGTGGACAGAAAATCATTGTTGAAACGCAACACCAGCCAGTGACTTTTCTTAACAGTGAACGCATCAGAGATGGTGTGGTAACAAACTCACGTGTTGCAACATGGCTCATGGCGCTTCAAAGTTTTAACCTAGACATACGTTATGGTCAAAACAAGAAGTCACATCTGGGGACGGACTTGGCAATCTGCCAAAAGTGTACACAAGATGTACCAGCCACCCAGCCGCCGGTTGAGGTAAAACCCCCAGTAACTGAAGACCCGAATCACCACTTCTTTGATGACAATATCTGCAAAGATATGACAACATTGTACGTGGATGGATCTTCATTCCTCCGCGACAAAATCTGTAGAGCAGGTGTTGGAGGGGTCCTCCTCCAAGACCAAGAACAGATTACTTTCAGCTACAGATTAGGCTCTCAGACTTCTCAGTACGCTGAGATTGCAGGAATCCTAATAGCTCTCCAGATGGTAGTAGAACGCTCCATCAAGACGCTAGTCATCTGCACTGACTCTAACTATGCTCGTTTAAGTTTCGCTTGTCACCTCGCTGTGTGGAAACAGAACGGTTTCCTAACAAGCGACAGGAAGGTGGTGAAGCACAAAGAGCTTTTCATAGCGTGTGATCACTTGGTGACATCACACGACTTACAGATCTACTGGAAGAAAGTTCCAGGACATTCTAGAGTCCCAGGCGATGACAAGCACTACAATGACATTGCAGATTCCTTAGCCAAAGAAGGAGCCGACGAAGGTCCTCTATGGTCCTTCGACCCCTCCTGGTTAATCAAGACTCTGTCAATACAACCTACAGTCAGGGTTATGGCAGTCACACGTGCACAGGCCGCAGCCAGACCTGCTGACAACGCAGTCTCTGTACGACCCGCACTGACTGACCCAGACATCATCCAACTACAGAAGTCGGATCCTGCTATCAACTCCATGATACTGTACCTGACTGATCCAGACAAAAACACTCCGTCTAAAGACGAACTGGATTCCGATCCAGACCTTAAAGTCCTTTATCAGCTGCGCAAACAGCTAAAACTAATCAAAGGCATCCTAACTTTCGCTCATGGACCAACGTCCTCACCTGTGTTCGTGGTTCCCCATGACCAAAGGGGGGTGATGTTAGTTCATGCCCATGATCTCCCGTCCGCAGGACACAAAGGAGATAAAGCCACGCTGACGGCATTAAAACAAATTGCCTATTGGCCTGGAATGAAAAAGGATGTCAAGGACTACATTGAAGGGTGCGTGGTCTGTGGCCAGTTTCAGCCAACCAGACCACTTCACAGAGCACCACTGCAAAGCAGAGGCATTGCATTCCCATGGTCTGACCTCCAGATCGACTGGGTTGGACCACTCACTAAGAGCTCTAGAGGAAATAAATATTTTCTCACGGTAACCTGTGCATTTACCAAATGGGTAGAATGCCTACCAGCTCCTAACGACACAGCACAAACCACTGCTATGTTGTTAATGAATCATATATTCTCAAGGTTTGGACTTCCCCTTAGGGTGAACTCAGACCAAGGTACACACTTCACAGGTGAAGTGATGAAAGAACTGTGGAAGACGCTAGGCGTCAAGGCCAACTTTCATGTCGGCTACCACCCACAGGCTTCAGGCCAAGTAGAGAGAGCAAACAGAACTGTGGTGAGTATTTTGAAGAAATACGTGGCTGCAAACCACAAGGACTGGGACGTGAAACTCCCTCTGGTCCTCATGGCCATAAGAGCCACTCCACACACATCAACTGGCATCTCTCCCTTCGAGATGATGACCGGTCGACAAATGACTCTCCCTCTACACCTGTTGTACCAACCAGGCGACGCCGCCATGGCGACAGCCTACACTACACAACAATACATGAAAGATTTGAATGTACACCTCAGAAACACTTTTGCTTTCGCCCAGAAAAACCTGGAAAAATCTGCTGAAGGACGTAAGGCGTACTATGACCAGAAGGCCTCTCACAATGAACTCCAAGTGGGAGACAGAGTCTGGTACTATACGTTCGCCCCAGCAACCGGGAAAGGAGGGTCCGAGACCGGAACTCTCGCCCGCAAACTGATGCCCAGGTGGACTGGACCTCATCTGATAACAGACAAAGTGTCCTCAGTCGTCTACGAAATCAAAATCAGCAAAGGCCGCAAAGAGCCAATTGCTAAATGGGTACATCGAAATCAGATCAAACCTTACAAGGCGTTCAATGACTCCACAAAAGACAAAGATCTCACAAACTCACCGACTTCATGGGATAATAAGGTCGTCCAAACACAAGTTAGTAAATAAACTAATCAGGTTTAAACTACCGTATTTTCCACCCTATAAGTCGCATTGTCCAATTTGAACTTAGAAACGCTAAGCCTAAAACCCACAACAAAAAACTAACCTTAACGACCGTTTAAATCCACGAGATTTAAATTGACCTCGGTTATAAAGTTGAGACCTGTTTTTCTTGTGTGTTGCATTTTGGAATCTGACGACAAGAGTGTGTCGAAGCAGTGAAACGTTGTTTCCTTGTTGTTTAGTCATTACTGTTGTCATTATTTGAGATATTGTTTTGGTTCTGAACACTCCCAGCCAAAAGGGTTTTGTATTAACATTGGTTAATGCATGATATGGATTTAACTATGCCAACATGCAGTTCGTTTGTTAAATCTCAATCGTTGAAGAGTCAATGTAGTTTAAAGCTACTCAAGGTACCATAAACTACACTGGTCTCACAATTTCTAAATTGAACCGATTCGATCGTTTCTATTCTAGATTATCTATTCATTTTGATGAGTCTCGCCATAGACTTCAAAATTTATTAGGAATACCAAATCCTACGTCGTTCGTCTAAAAGACAACAGACATTTAGATCAAACTATATTTCATTTTTCTATTTTAGTTTAACCTAAACTAAGTAATGAATGGAGGAATAGTTTGGAATTAGAGGCCTTCGTTACAGAAGCCCTCCAAAATTTTATAGGTATAGATCCCTATTTCTAATTTTACAGAATTGATCCACCCCTTAATTGGTAATTGTAGCTGATCTAAATCATGATAGCTTACACACCAGGGGCCTCATGTATCAAAGACTTGCGTGGATTTCTTACTGAAAAGTGACGTACGGTCAAATCCAGAAAACTGCGTACGCACAAAAAAATCCAGATGTATCAAACCGTGCGTACACCTGAATCCACGCACATTCCTTTTGTACATCACAATTAACGTGGAACTGAGCGCACGTGAGACACCTCCCCTGACACGCCTTCATTTACATATGTTAAACAGATGCAAATTACTTCCTGCATGTGTGAAGGACATGTTTGTTTGATCCCTGCGCGATCAGAAATTATTTCTAGATTCAGGAAAATAATGAATTTAATATAATATGAGTGAGGAAAAAATCCTAAGTAAGAATAGTAATAAAATGTGTTTATCACGCAAAGAACGAGTGATTGTGTGTCGGTATTTGTGTGTGCGCGCACCCTGCTTTGGTGCGCAACGGCTCATCCATTCATTCTGAGTGAAAATATTAACTTTGCGCACGAGTTTATTACCATAATTACTGTAAACACAGAGGAACTTAGATGTTTGGTAGAACATAGATCTTTGTTTATTTAATAGATGATATGAAGAAACGGGTCTGTGCGTCTCAGTGGAGAGTTTTCATGACATGACGTGATGTTGGAGTCTCCAAACGCTGCGCGCGCCGCAGCCTTGTGCGCAATCTGTTTGTCTGTGAAGCTTTTACTCTCCTACAAGTTATATATGGTGTACTTTCACGTGTCATTTTGGAGAAATCTACAATAAACGCAGATTATGAATCACCTCCAGCTGCCGTGTAACACCGGCGAGGGTGCGCGCGCGCTCCAAAGCGCGACCACTCAGCCTTTGGAATCATATAGATGAGACATTCCATTGGACATGAATCGGCTTTGTGTGGACTGGACAGCCCTGATCGGCCTGCAGCTCCCTCAGGAAAGCTCGGGAACAGTTTGATCGCTGCTTCTGCATGTGCACGCGTGATGCACGGCTCCTGTGTTGCTCCAGAGCGCAGCAGTGCCAAACTGAAAAATGATTATTTCTGAAAACGGCTGATAAGCCATATCCTAGATCAGAAAATTATATCTGTTTATAAATAAATGCTCTGCGTGTTACACTATTTATTATATCCTCCAGTAAGGCTGAATGAATCCGTTCCTGTTAAATTTATTTTTTGCACAACTTTGCGCGTCCTTTATTTAACTGCGTCATGTGGATGTAATACTTGTTAATCGTGTGTTTGGTGGGAATATTAATCATTTTCACATCATGAACAGTTAATAATAATAATAATAATAATAATAATAATAATAATAATAATAATAATAATAATAATAATAATAATAATAATAATAATAATGAATTCAATTTATAACGCACTTTTCATTAATGAAAATCTCAAAGTGCTACAAGGTGCAACATAATTAAATGTCAATAAAACAAATAATAAAACAATTACAATCAACAACAGTATCAGCTAAGATCAAAAGTAGAATCATGAGGAGTATAGTATGCTCGGTTGAAAAGAAAGGTCTTCAAGCCGCTCTTAAAGTCAACCACAGACTGTGGGGCTTCAGTTTTTCAGGATCACCTGTAAGTGTCGCCAAAGGAACAAGAACCACAGAAACGTGCGTACGTGTGCTCGGGAGCTGGCGTGGAAATGTACTTGGATGCGCACATATTCACGTTCAGTTCAGTTTTGATACATAC
>JBBPBX010004119.1:65316-78500 GCA_038048925.1 Garcialebias charrua | reverse complement strand
GCAGTCACACATGGGTCTGAGTGATCGGTCTGTGACGAGTCATTGTCTTTGGTGAGTGCGCTTTCCCCCCCTTTTTCTGATGAGGGGCTCTCGGACTCTGTAACAATGACGTCATGTTTACAGTCAACATCTTGTTGACTGTCTATACCCTGATTGTCAGCATCCTGACCATCAGTATCTTGGTGACTGTCAGCAATCGTGGCATTGCTGTTATTTGTGTGTTCTGAGTCACTATCAATGATAGCGCTACACATCACACCAGGTTTGTTTTCCTTGTTTGTTTTTTTCAAACTTTCTAACAACCGACGTATGTTCTCCATCTCTTCTGAAGACAGAGGTTTAGGGCCTTTTTTCTGGAACTTCTGTGGGTTTTTCCTCGCCCCAGACTGTTCAGTTTGAGGTGCAGGAGCTGGCGCATTGCTCGGGGGTCCTCTCTGGGACCACCCTCTTTCATATGAGTCTCCTTGGGACCCATATTTCTTTTTCTTTTGGAAAGCCTTCCTTTTTTGATGGGGCTCTTCCTCTTGATGCGGCCTGTACCACTTGGGGTCTCTGGACCCCTTTTGGTCTTTGTTCCAGCGGACACCTTCATTTTGCGGTCTGTCAGGTTGGAAATTTTGCTTATTCTCGGCTTCCTTAAAAGAGTGAGCTGGCGCTCTTGCTCCTTCAAGGTCTAGCGTTTGGTATTTGACCTTTTCACCAGGACACACTTCAAAGGGTGTTTTGTTTGGTGTGCGACCTGTAAAAACATCTATCGCGCACTCTCTTATGTCTTCGATGGACCTCCGTTTATAGTTTGCGCTGACATGTACTTTCTCTCTTATGTCAGGGCAGAGGTTTTGGCTGAAAATATACTTAAACCCTACCTCCTCCTCCATTTCAGGTTCGCATCTGTCCCCGAAATAGGCACGGAATATTCGGTCATAATATGACCTTGGGTGTTCATTCCTACCTTGCTTGATGTTAGCTGCTGTTATGATGCCATCGGGCCCCGTGCAAGGAGAAAACTCCCTTATCAGCGCAGCACAGAGAAGACTGTAGTCTTTCATCACTGCTTCTCGTTGACGCTTCATAAAAGCATGCACCGTCCTGTCCGATGTTAACCTTAACAGACAGATTCTATCATCATCTGTAGCTTCTGGGAAACGTTGAAGCTGGAAATCAAGGTCCTCGAGATAGATCTTGGTTTCGTGTGAGCCCATTGGGCCAGGGGCGAAGGTTTGAATGCTTTTCGCCATATTCCGTAGTTCAGCCATTGATAGAGGTATTTGTGGGTTATTATCAGATCCACCCACCGGTGCATCCGGTGGGATTGTCGGTTTTAGAGGCCCTAAGGGACGGCGCGGTGGTGTTGGAGGGAGTAGTGCATCTGGCATGGGCGGGGGCGGTGGAGGAGGGAGTAGGTCATCAGGTATGGGAGGAGGCAGCGGAGGCGGTGAGTTCTCAAGGTGTTTACTCATGAGACCCAAACATTTTCTCTCTTCTTCAAAGAGTTTGTTCATTGCTGATGCACGCTCTATTTTACAACTATTCAGTTGGACTTTTAACCCATCATTTTCACGTTGTAACATCATGTGCTGTTCTTGTGATTTTCTATAATCTTCTTGCAGCCTTGTGTACCGTAGTGATAATGATTCCAGGGTGTCCGTGCATTTTTCCAGCGCGTCTCGTGCCTCCCCACAATCCGCCTGAATCGACTTGTATTGATGGTAATACTTATCCTTCTCCACCACACATTTTTCCAAATCAACTTGTGATTGGTCAAAATCCCTTTTTAACACTTTGCATTCTTCGTAGAGACTACGCGTTTGTTCAGCGCTGCCAATACTCGACTGTGTTAAACTCTTTACCTCCTGCTGTAAAGCGGCAACCTCCATTTGTGCTGTTAAACATGATGTAGAGACAGCCCGGCGTACAGCAGTTTCAAAGTCTAGCTTGGCCTTTAACAGAAGGCTTAATTTAGCCAAACGTTTATCTCTGTCTGCTTTCTTTTCAGCCGTTGTGGTTCCAGCTGTTACAGTTTTTAATGCACTGTCCACATCTGCTTCCTCCATCAACTGTGTCTCTTCATGGTAGTTTGTGATGGGCCCTGTGAGTGAAAATAAGGCACATTCGATCCAATCTGCTTTGGTCGGGTCGTGGCCTTGAGGTGGCACAGGCTGCCCTGTATCAGAGGTGTCAGGGGTCTCACCCTCTGTGCCTGCCATCTTTTATCTGGATTTTCAGTGAAAATCAAAATAAAAGATGTTCTGTATTCGTTATTCTAAACTTTTCACTATTTGAAATAAACAGGAAAGTTTAAATGTGCACAGGACGACTGTGGAAGATGATGTGTCAGAGAAAGGAAGAGAAAGGAAAAATTTTTTAGTTATCTGGAGTGAAAACTGTACTTTTGTTTGTTATTTTAAATTCTTTGTATTTAAAATAAGCAAAAATGTTTGTCCGTACCTCTGTTATTCTAAATATTTTATTTAAAATAAACAGGAGCTATTGTTTGTGTACAGAACAAAATTAAAAGCTGGTAACTCACCATAAAATGCTGACTTTTTATGATGTTTTTTGTGAACGTGACTGTTCGTCACTCAAAGTGCACCAGGAAATGACGACACAAATAGGCGGGTCGACGCAGCGCGTCACCAGCTCTGCTGTGCTGAGCGAGGCGGAGCTCGCTACACAGATACGTGACGTCAACCAATCAATCACAGTGCTTGTAGTCCTTTTCCCAAGCAACCATGGTAAATGTAGTTTTCTAACCTTCGACCAATGAAGTACCGGAAATGACGACAAAGTGGGTTGGTCGCAACGGCGTGCGTTCCCACTACAGCGAATCAGCGTTCGCTACGAGTGATTGACAGCTCCCAGCTCTCGTTTCATCCAATCACAGCTCATAAACAAACGTGTACTTGGACACGTAGCTCTAACGTTAGCTCGCACAACAGACCACAACTTTATAGACTCTTAAAACAACTCAGACGCTACAAATTAACTTTCCAAAATTCTGAAACATGCGGCGAACACACCTAGACAGGCCAACTTAGTTACGCTCAGTAACACAGCACTGCAGCTGTTGAACAAACACGGACTCTCTCGGAGCGCGTCAACGTCGGTTCTGGTCCACTTCGTCGTGGATCAGAAACTCGGGTCTGAACAGAACCACTATCCGACTACGTTCTACAGTAATATGCTTCTCTGACCTGCTCTAAAATGTAAAATACCACAACAGCAATCTTGTAGATGTTAAATTAGCTTTCAGGCTTTTGACTCGGCGGTCAAACAAAGCTTTGTACAGGAGTCTGCGTGAACTGGACCGAACCAGAACCACCACAGACCACGGCTGACAAAACTTCACCTGAATGCTTCCAACAGCGTCTAACAGAGTTGAAACAATAATAATCTCACAGCTTCAAATGATAAAAACATGCAGAATCTGCCTGCTTTGAACACTTCCAGCCAAAATCATTATCCTCAGAGTTTAAAACTTGGATCCACTTATGCAAACATGACGTTACAGTTCATGAGAAACCACAGAAATCAATAAACTTTCAGAACCACGTACGAAGGCCACCAGATGTAAGAATTATGAGGAGGTCAATATTAATACTGACCTCTTTATCTTAATTAATTTACTTATTCAGATTGAATAGTAAATGTTCACGGATTCTGTTCTTTTTCAGTTTACCCAATATTTCTGTGGTCTTTATGATGGATAAATAAACAGAGCCATTAAGTGACAATGGACATTAACTTAGTTTGGTATGCCAGGCGACACTACCATTTATTTAAAATAAATCAACTAAATTAACACCATTACACTTGATTGACATGATTTCACTTTCTTTCAATTCAAATACGTCAGCACACTTAAATTTAACACAACAGACATAAATATTAGATGTTAAGCATATTTAGTCTGTGGGCTCTTTAACTTAAAAAATATAGTTTCCAGCTTAGATTGAGAGGGAAAAGAGATAGGAGGAAAGATTTAAGAAGAAATTATCCTGAGCATGATACCAGAGTGACACTTCTCATCCGACTTCTGCTAAAATCCAAGTACGTTTTGTAAACAGCTCTTTACCTTTTGACGACTGCCCGGTAAGAGGGACGACCTTGTAGCCTTTCAGATGCACGGATTCTTGTGGGAACCAGTACGATACCTTCAAGCAAGGTTCTGGTTTACGTTTTCCAACGTCTCCTGGTTTTGCTTGGTCATCAGAGAATATGTCAGCTTCAGGCCTCTGACTTCAAGATAAACTTATTCCAGGAAGGAATAGACAAGTTCTTGATCTTACGCTTGTTCGAAGTAGACTCATAACAGCCTGTTATCAGTCCTTAGCTGAAGACGCCGGTCGTTAGCTCTTGACCACACGTGTCCAGCTCTTGGGAAAGTTCACATCTCTTGAAGTTCCCAGCAACTCTCTCCGACTCTTGCCGACTCTGAAGTCTCAGCAAAAGCTTAGCACTAGTACTTAAGGAAGGACCAGTCGAGGAGTTCATTTGTCTTATCATACCCAAGGTTAAAGCCAGCAGCAGAGAGAAATGTTTAGGAAAAAAGACAGATAACGCTGGAGCCCTGCTCATGAGACTGTCTCTGAGTTTCTAAACAAAACCGTCCGGTCTCTGTGACCCGAAGGCTTCACCTTTAAACACAGCAGTGAACACAGTTTAACTCTTACAGAATGACACAGCTTAAAAGCACACATCATGAAAATGACAAAAGTTATTCTTTTGATCACATTAGAATAAAATCAAAGATAGAAATAGTCTCTTTTGGTGACTATATTTATCAGATTATAGCTAAATGAATGATTTTGTAGTAAATGTCTTGCTTTACTGAGTGGTCAGTAAAGGTCATCACTGGACAGTTCAAAAACCTTAATTTGACCCTGGGTAGGTCCATTACACCTGCAAGATGCTTTAGCTTGAGATGTTTGAAGTGGCAGCTTGTTTACTTTTCATTCTTCTCGACTAATCAGGTTTGATGTCGTTTTGGTTATTAACACAAATTATTTTTATTTTATTCATAAATGTATTCATTTTAAATTAATACAAAACAATTTCACATAAACAAAAAACATAAAATGAAAGGTATAGCAGAAAGAAGAAAAAAATCTTGTAATAATCAAGAATCAATTCAAACAATAATCATATATAAATAACAGAACAAAATGAATACCTCATAGCAATTCTCAATTTCTAATACATTACACATTAAACTAATTCATGTGTATATTTGGTTTTGATCATTCTCTTGAACATAAACATTGACTTGGATTTTTTTTACTCCAAACCATTCCACAATTAAATTCCCTGGATTTAAGTAGACCGTCCCTTGAAACTGGTTCTGTACTGTGGTTTTACAAATATCTCTGTTAAGATTGTAACAACTTTTTCTTTTAACTAAATGCATTTGAATGTGTGCAGGTAGTGTGTTGTTCTGAGCTCTGTACATAACTAACAAAATATTATAATCCACCTAATCATAAAACTTCAGTAATTTCAATTGATAATACACTTGATGGATGACACAGTAATGCTTTCCTGTGATAATTCTTATAGCCCTTTTCTGTAAAATGAAAATAGGCTTTGTAACAGTTTTACATGCTTTTCCCCAAACATCAACACAATAAATTAAATGTGGATCAATGATTGTGTTATACAACAAATTCAAAGCTTTGTCATTTAATAAATCCTTGACTTTCTACAGTACTGCAATGGATTTAGATATTTTTATTTTTACAGAATTTATATGTTGTTTCATGTCAGTTTGTTATCCATCCATCCATCCATCCATCCATCCATCCATCATCTTCCGCTTATCCGGGGTCGGGTCGCGGGGGTAGCAGCCTAAGTAGGGAGGCCCAGACTTCCCTCTCCCCAGCCACTTGGAGCAGCTCCTCCGGGGGAATCCCAAGGCGTTCCCAGGCCAGCCGAGAAACATAGTCCCTCCAGCGTGTCCTGGGTCTTCCTCTGGGTCTCCTCCCGGTGGGACATGCCCGGAACACCTCACCAGGGAGGCGTCCAGGAGGCATCCTAACCAGATGCCCGAGCCACCTCAACTGGCTCCTCTCGATGTGGAGAAGCAGCGGCTCTACTCCGAGTCCCTCCCGGATGACTGAGCTTCTCACCCTATCTCTAAGGGAGAGTCCAGCCACCCTGCGGAGAAAACTCATTTCAGCCGCTTGTATCCGAGATCTCGTTCTTTCGGTCACAACCCAAAGCTCATGACCATAGATGAGGGTGGGAACGTAGATCGATCGGTAAATTGAGAGCTTTGCCTTTTGACTCAGCTCTCTCTTCACCACGACAGACCGGTACAGCACCCGCTTCACTGCGGACGCTGCACCTATCCGCCTATCGATCTCACGCTCCAGTTTTCCCTCATTCGTGAACAAGATCCAGAGATACTTAAACTCCTCCACTTGGGGCAAGACCTCCTCCCCGACCCGGAGAGGGCATGCTACCCTTTTGTTATCAATAATAACACCCAAAAACGTATACAGCAACCTCACTCACTCTACAAATCTCAACACCATCAATTATAAATGGAATATCAACAGTTTTCTTTTTATTACTAAATATCATATAATTAGTTTTATCTAGGTTTAATGATAACTTGTTTAATTTAAACCAAGTTTGTATTTTTACAAACTCCATCTTCATCAACTCCAACATCTGCTCCATATCTTTACCCAAATAAAAATGCGAGCTTGCAACACGATGAAAAGCTTTTCACCACTGCAGTATGCGCTTGTCCATCAGGTGGCGCTGGTTCCCTCAGTGTCCACAAACAAGCAAATACGACCCGGAAGTATCCGGATAAACACGACTGTCCAGAGGCAGAGCGGTGAGTTTCAAGGTTATGAATCAAAATGTGTATTTATTCGCTTTCATCGTGTTTATCATGTGTCATTTATCAGAGTTTGTAGAATGTGTTTTAGCAGTGTGACCTCAACCTTTTTGAGCGCAAGTTAATAAAAATATTTCGGGTCTCGTATTTAGCAGCTAGCGCTAACCGCTAATGCTAATTCAGCTTAACTACTGTCATGTTGTAATTTTATTTTCTTTTTTTTTTAGTCAGAAGACAGTTTAAGTAAATTTCTTGTACAGGGATGTAACTCATCCCTGTATCTGGTCAAAAACACGTTGAAAAGGTATTTAATACATTGGTTAGCATGCCAAATGCTATAATCGACCTACAATTTAAGTTCAAACAAGGGTTAACACTGACACAGGAATATTACTTTTTATCTGATCATGCTAAGATAAATGTAATTCATTAAATATCACTACTACAACTGACTTAAGTTTATGGCAGTAGTTTTGTCCAGACTGCTGGGTTTAGCTGAGAAGAAGACAAATCAGGGCGATTTTAACTAATTTAGGTTTAAAATGGAGGTGAAATAGAATACTGTATATTAAATAAAATATTAATATCTTTTGGTGTTTCTAAAAAAATATAATTGCATGAGAAATGTGTGAATATAATTTTATAACAGATAATTAAAAAAATTACCAGAATAAAGGTAAAACAAATTCAGTTGCATCTTCATGGATGGAGTAATTTATTTAAATTTCATGTTAATTTCAAATATTTAAATTGAACATTTTCATTGTCCAACCCACAAACTAATAGTAGCAGAAACGTGTTAGCTTTTAATGATCATTAAATTGTACAAATGTTGTCAAAAATTTTAGGTTACAAAGAGCTTTAATGGTAATGTCAATAAAAATTATTTTATTTTTATCTGTTAACAAATATTGTGTATAATTTCTACTGTGTTTAAATGTTTAAATTTAAGCTATTGGCAAACATTTTAAATAGTGGGATCCTGTCCCCTGATGTCAGTTTAAATGACATTTTCTTAGTGTATGTGCAGATGTGATTGGGTGTTTGCTTACTGTCTTAATGCTGATTTTTTTTTCAGATCATCTCATCGGTCAACATGGGCCTCCATTTTGGAGATTTGGCCAGGGTCAGGCATATAGTCAAATTCAGTCTGTCCCCCTTTGAGCAGAGGGCTTTCCCCCACTTTTTCTCCGACGCGCTCCCAAATACGTGGAGAAGGTTCAGGGGTTCATTCTTCCGAGTTGCTCCTCGTAAGTCATTTTGTTATTCGATGTTTTAACGTTCTTGTCTGGTACTAGAACACATCATGATTACAAATAATACATTAAATGGAGTGAGCCTATTTCCTCACTTCTCCAGATTTGCTTTTTTGTTATTTACCAACCGTTTGTTTTTGTTATGGGATGTATTTTTATAATGCCAATTTATAGAGCTGGGTAGTTACAACTGTACAAATCATATCCAATAGATTTTTCCATCTGAGCTTTTGTTTGTTGTTATTTAAGAAGTAAACAAATGTAACTTAAATAAAATATTGTATTTTTTAGGTATATTTTTTTCAAATTACGATTTTTGTTACTACTACATTGCTACCACTTTTTAGACTGTTGCAGAAAGGGTCTGAGTAAATTTTGCAAATCAAACTTTGGCAGCATAACTTTTTATGAAGCTTAAATTCTGTTGATTTGTCCTGCTGTTTTGCAGATTTGGCTTTAGTTTATATGATCTACAGCTGGGGCAACTACACCCACGAACAGAGCAAAAGGAAGAACCCTGCTGACTACGAAAACGATGAATAAACATCCACCACCTCTCAAGAAGTTCTTCTCTTTTCCAACTCTGTCTAACCAATAAAGATGAAGAAAAAGGGAAAAAAAGTGAAATCACTTTGTTTTGTGCAAATCAATCAGACTGGTTTGATGCTGTTATTTTGCAATTATTTATATAACAGTGAAATTCACTTGATTTGAAATCAAAATTCCAGCGTGTATTTAATTATTCATACGTTGAAAAATAAATTTAGGAGGCAGGGCCACTAACTTCGATCCCCATTCATCTTGTGTCTCTGAGCAGGATGCCTTATCCCCAGTTGCTCCCAATAGATGCCCACTGCTCCACCTGGTGGTGGATGGGTTAAATGCAGAGAGCCAATTTCTCCATTGTATGGGAACATATACCGGTAATGATGACAATACAAAACACATTACTGTATATATATCTATATACAGTATATGTGTATCAATTAAGTCTTTATAAACCTACTAACCTCTCCCACTCTCATATAAACTCGTGCACTTTAGTGATGAAGATGATGGCTATGAGATGAATGTACAGCACAGCATGTGTACCATACAATATTAAGGGGGTTTAAAAACCCACAATGCAGTGAAGCTGCAAAAATTGAACCACGATACATTGTGGATGTGTCACTAATAAAGACTTGTACACAAAGCACATAAAACAGTGGGAAATGAAAGAAAACTCCAATCCTGAGGAGAATGTATCTTTGAGCTGGTGTTAAGATAAAACAATTGCCCAATTTTGTGTTTGTTCACTGGCAACTATTGAAAAACAAAAGAAAAACAGGTAAAACTGTTCCTTTTGTAAATAATTTGACGTGCTTTGTGAGAAAATGTCCTGGTTAAAATGTAAATGAATGTCAAAATGATCACAATTGTCCTGTGGCTATTTACACAAATAATTCACAAGAAGAAATTATATAAATAAATGTATAAAGTAATGCACCAAAACTTTCTGACTCAGCTACCCAAATATTTTGAACTATGAAACTATTAAAAAAATGTTACTTTGTGAGAATCATTGCACATTTCTGTAGATTTTAACATGTTCAACTATGTCCAATACAGTATACTGATCTTGTTCAATATTTTTATGCCTGGAAAACATTATTGTTTTAATATTTTCTCAGAAAATATCTCCTTATGAACAAGGTTTTGCACCAACTGAATTCAAATTTATCCTATAATTTAATTCAGATTCGGAGCATATATCATATAGTATGTCCTGCTGGTATTTTCTGTAACATCTGTGCAAGTACAGTTTAATACTGTCATCACAGAAGTGAACAGTGATGACCTGAGGGGCTGACTTCTAATAAATCAAACTTTGGACCTGTAAGCTTGATTTTTGTGCCGAACAGTTTGCAGATGACACATCCATTTGATTACCGGTAGATTTTATCTGGAGAGGAAAAAAAAAAAGGTTTGTTTGACTTCTGCCTCTGACAAAGTCACACATCGGCTTGTCGTGAAATTTTATTTTCTTAGACTAAAACAGGGTTCAAATTTAGTTAAAAGTTGTTTAAATAAAATTACTGGGAGTTTGAGGGTCACGCAATGATCGCTGTCCACCGTTGAAAGACCACTGTGAAAAATGATGCATGTTTTTGCTTGCGTCAGTGTATTGTCTTTCTAAAATATCTCATAAACCACTATTTTATGAGACATTTAGAAAATAATCATTGGCTGAGAATCTAAAACGAATTAACTTTTTAGAGCCAGTTTAAATTGGCAGCCACTTTAACATTAGTCAATACTTTTTTAATCGTCTTTCGGTTACTCCCTTCTTCAGGGGTCGCCACAGCGCACTAACTCTCTTGAAGACTTGGCATTTGATTTTACGCCAGATGCCCTTGCTGACATGACCACAGCCCACTGAGCTACCACAGCCATCTGTGTGGAGTGGAGAGCTGCCATCTAGATCACCTGGGGAAGGAGATGGTGGAGGTTAAAGCTGCTATATGTAACTTTTCTAACAATATATTTTTAACATATTTCTTCACTCTGTCTCTAGACTGATGTTAGAGAGGTAAAGCTGCTATATGTAACTTTTCTAACAATATATTTTTAACATATTTCTTCACTCTGTCACTAGACTGATGTTAGAGAGGTAATCTCTGAAAAAAAAAAAAAATATTGTCCCCTTGCTTCTCCAGGTGGTAAATAGGCATTTCTAAAAAGAAAAAGTGACCCGCCATTAACCAGCCAATAAAAACAGAGTTTGTAACCAGCCAATAAAAACAGAGCTTGAATTTGAATTTCAGCAGACCATGGGAGAGCAGAGCCATATATGGCTCTGAGGGGGAGGGATCAGAATGCTTTGCCTGTTGAACATTTTTCCAAGTGCTGCAGTTCTACAGAAACTGCAGACTGAACCTTTAAGGGCCTTGCTCAAGAGTGGGGCAAATGAATGTTGAGACACATATGGGTGTTTCACCTTGTCAGAGAAAGTCAGAGTCTTTATTGTCATTTGCACCGCATGTGGTACATGTGATGAAACGAGATTATGTACACAGGGTCCCAGTTAAATTCAACAACAAAATGTAAGAGAAAAACAGTAATAACATCTAGGATTGACTAAGAAAAACATCAACTAGAAATACACTAAGCACTAATGTAATAGAAAAACAAAATCATTACCCTCCCACATTTTGATGTCGGTCCGGGGAGTTGAACCGGTGACCTTCGAATCACTTCTCTAATTCAGTCAGTTTTACAGATAAGCTAAAATTTGATGTAGTAGTAGCTGAGGGTAATTTGTAACACATATTCACTGTATGTCTGGTGTGTGACGTGCAATATTTTATGCTTTTATTTTTCAAAGTTTGCCTAAAATGTTCTCAACTCTTATTTTTCGACCATTGTTAGAAAAGTTAACAAAAAACATTTACCGGTAGTCCATTTTCTTTGAAATGGTCAAATTTACAAATCTTTTTTTCTTTTTTTAAACCAGGACCTGGCATCCACATATGCAAGACTCTGGGTCGTATGAGGTTAAAGACATTCTGATGCTTGTGTTGAGCTTAGCTAATGCTACTTTTGCTATTACCGGTACTGTCTTTTGCACAATTGTAAGGGTCAACCAAAAAGACTTCTACTAACTTAACTGTTGCTATTAAAGTATAGCTTATGTAGGTTTTAAGCATTAAATTCCCATAAATCATTTTGAGACTAGCAGCTTGGAGGCCAATTTTTATAATGACCTGCTGGTTTACTGGTTAACTGGATTTAGGACTTCCTGCCAAACAAAATGCATGGGAAGTAAAACATCATTTTCCATCAAACTGAGCACAGGTTTTCCTCAGGGATGTGTGCTCAGTCCTTTTCTCTTTACTTTGCTGGCACATGACTTCCCAGTTAATGTCAGCACAAATCAGCTCACTAAATTGGCTGCTTTGATAAAGTTGGAATGTCAAGGGTAAAATCTCTGTTCTAGGATTGTGCCGCTCAAGGTGGCTGCATGTTGGAGTAGCTGTTACTTTCATTTTTGGATATTGCTTATCCATCCATCCATTATATTTTACCCGCTTCTTCCATTTTAGGTCATGGGTACACCGGTGCCCATGTCCATCAGTCCCTGTGCGAGGGGCGGAGTACACCCTGGACAGGTCTCCAGTCCATCACAGGGACACAGAGACAAATGAGACAAAAAGCATTCACTGTCTCACTCACACCTAGGGACAATTTAGAGTTACCAATCAGTCTAACATACATGTTTTTGGTCTGTGGGAGGAAACTGGAGTACCCGGAGAAAACCCATGCATGCATGGAGAGAGCATGCAAACTCCGGCCTCTGGACTGGGATTTGAACCGGGGACCGGCTCGCTGAGAGGCAGTAACTCTACCAGTTGCGCCACTGTGAAAACTTTTGAAGATTTTATTCCCTCTTTTTTTCTGGATTTAAATGGCTTTATTTTTTTAATTATTTTTTTTAATGATAACTTCCTCTGGTATTGGATGCTGTGCAGCTGGAAGGATTTTTATTGAAACCTTTTTACATTTGGACATTTGTTATGAAGCATAACCATGACAACAAGGTGGTTTTTACAACCAGGGGCAGCTGATTAACATCTCAAAGCTCAAATATTACCTCAAATGCAGCCCCAAATCCCAAATGAGTTGTAAAGGAGGTGCCGTGGATGCATCTCCGTCTACCTTTTGGATGTGTTCAACTGACTGACTGCTGAGATCCTTGGAGCTGGCAGGAAACGTGGCACATGACAAGAAGAAGACCAGGATCATCCCCCGACACCTGCAGTTGGCTGTCTGCAATGATGAGCTCAACAAGCTGCTGTGAGGAGTGGCCATCGCTCAGGGAGGAGTTCTGCCCAACATTCAGGTGGTCCTGCTGCCCAGGAGGACTGAGAGGCCACTGGTTCTGGGTGGACGGATCAACAGTTTCTTCAGATCTGCTGCAAGATGGACTGCTGTGGGATATCCTTCTTGCAACAGCCATAAACATCTATAACAACTCCAGGATGATGAGCTACAACATTTAATTTCCCTTTGGGATTAAAATGTATGTACAGTATATATAT
>JBBPBX010004119.1:37186-65262 GCA_038048925.1 Garcialebias charrua | reverse complement strand
TATATATATATATATATATATATATAAATAAAGGTTGAATGTAGGCTATATACTGTAGTTTCATTATTTTATAATATCAACCTTTATAGCACTGCCATTCACACTTTCACTTCTAGGTCTAAGGATAATTTACCTTTTAATCTAACAGATGTTTTTGGTCTATGGAAGGACACCATAATAGAGAAGATCCCACATGTGCACAAAAAGATTATGTAAACGCCTACTGCTACATCAACCAAGAACAATTTTTTAAAATTTGTTTCAACATTCCTGCTATATAAATTAATAAATTAATTACTTATTTCATTCATTTATTTTACTAATTTATGTGTTTTGGGGCTTGTAGATCGGTGGTCTGTGCCACATGGGTTCGAGCCCAGTCAGGAAGAGCATCCAGCGTAAAACAAATTACAAATCTTTCGTGCGAGTTGGGAGCAGCCGAAAAAACAACAACCTTGCCTTACTTAATTTTGTGCTATGAAGGCACAAAAGGTTGTTTTTTTCTTCATAGACTATGAAGAAGACTGAAGCGCAACCTTGTACAGTAGTACCATTCCCGAGCTGTAGGCGGCGCCAGACTGCGGAGGCTCTGCAGTGTGACGACGGACAGAGTGACAGAAAATTCCTGAAAGCTCGGCTCACGCTCGGCTCACTGCACTGCACGCTGCTGTTCAGTTTCATGGAACAAGAGCGACGGTGGTTCACTGTCCATTCACTGGAATCCACCGTAGTTGCCGCTGTACATTTTAGCACTCGACTTTAGTTTGTTTTCTCTTTATATAACTCCCAACACGTGAGTCAACTAGTGAAAAATGTCGGTTGTAGGTTTTGACGTCGGTTTTATGAACTGCTATGTAGCGGTAGCAAGAGCCGGAGGCATTGAAACAGTCGCTAATGAATACAGCGACCGATGCACACCGTAAGTATGAGGACTCGCATTATTCGTGTATGATTTATGTAATGTTACTTAGTCCCGTACTAAACTGGAGTGAATTATCTTCGCCGTTATCCAAAATGCTGGTCTAAGCTAAGGTTGCTACCCAGCTAGTTAGCATGCTAACAGATATCACAACTAGTTAGCATGCTAACAGATATCACAGCTGAATTAAACTAAGGTTGCTAGTTAGCATGCTAACAGATTTCACAACAGGAAACACTGCATGTGAGTGCTAAAGCTAACATTAGCTTTCCCTAAACGATTCCGGTTTAAATTAGTAATTTTAAAACCAAATTACATAGTTTAATACTTGCTGATAATTATAAATAAATTTCGTAATTTGGAGTCTTATTACCGTAGCAGTCAGGTGACTGAGACATGTTGAATGGAGGCCGGTTGCATCCTGGCTGTCAAACACGGCTCCATCAGTCCATTGTGCTTGGTTTTCATACACAGTCCAGAATAGGAAGTAACAATGCATAGTTTAGTAGCTCCAAAATGGAAGATGAAAAATATAAGAATGCCATAATGTACCTTATGTACCTCCTGGACCTTAATTGTTGGTACTTTTCTACCTCTTTTACCTTGTGTGATTCCTTGTGTGTTCCTTTGTACTGAAACTCTGGCACAACAATTTCCTGTGGGATCAATAAAGTTCTATCTTATCTTACAACTAATTGTTCCAAGTCACATAAGCAAAAATAAAAACATGATAAATTCATATTTGGCATTATCTAATTTATAAAATATGCATGAGATTTAAAATAATTAATCTTTGCTCCTTTTTTCATACCTTATTTTAAAAGTTGATCTTTTGAATAGATTTACAGTATTTTAAATTTTATATTCTACTATTCATAAGTGCTTCAGGAGGCAGCAGTGGCGTTGTGGACAGTGCCGCGGTCCTGTAATCCTGATGCTGCGGGTTCGAGGCGAGCCCAGGTTGTGTCAGGAAAGGCATCCGGCGTAAAACAGTTGTCAAATCTTTCATGAGTCTGCTTGCTGTAGCAACACCCGAAGAAGGGAGCAGCTGAACAAAACATATCTTTTATTCATAAGTGTATAAATCCAATAATAATAAATACAAATATGTCAGTCAATAGTTTTTGTCTGTTTTAATAATCAAACGACACAAAACCTAATTACCATGCCTGCATATGTGTAAGAAAGTTGATTTTATTGTGTTTTCTCTTTATAGAGCATGTGTTTCATTTGGACCCAGAAATCGATCAATCGGTGCTGCTGCAAAAAGCCAGGTACGTTTTCTGTGAAGCTCTGAGGCCACTTAGCACTTTTTCTTAAAAAAAAAAAATTATGAAGAAGGATGAGAGTTTCTGTGCTGCTCTAAGAATGAACACTGGGCATGGTTACAGGACACATGCAGCACCAACACAGGACAAGCATTCAAGTCATACATTCACAGTTTGGCTTCTACTGTGTCTCTTTACAGGTTGTCACAAACTGCAAGAACACAGTCCAAGGGTTCAAGCGTTTTCATGGCAGAGCGTTTTCAGATCCTTATGTGCAGTCCATCAAAAACAGTCTGGTTTATGATCTTGCACAAATGCCTTCAGGAACAACAGGCATCAAGGTGAGAAGATCAGGGGGCATCTAGTAAACTTTAAAAAAAAAAAAGGCATCTTCCTACTGCTCACATGCACTTAAAGTTCAGAACATGGACATTTCTGGGACTAGTGTTAAGTTTGTTTATTTGTTCTCAGTTTTGAGTGTTTGTTATTATTTTTAATTGTATAATGTGTTCTTCACTTGAGCATTTCAGATTAAAAAAGCAGTAACAGCACGTCTATAAATGAAGTTTACTGAATCAAAAAGGCGTTCAATACAAGATAATAGTTTACTGAAGTTATAAAATGTCCGTATCATCACTTAGACCTTTGGTACCAACTCAAAAGAAGCCCTGATAAAACTGAAAGTTAAAGTTTTGTATTATAAAAGCAGGCTGGAAGAGTGTTTTGCCTGAAAATAATTACAGATAGTGTTGCATAACAGTAATGTATGTGTGGATACCTGTCATTTTACTTGTATTGATGAGATTAAATCACTTTATTATTTGACAATAGCTTGTGTCAGACAGTTATGCTTCATCTAGCAGTTATTACTCTGTCCATTTTTCTAGTGTTGAGTGGACACCAATGTTCTGCATATTCATGTTTGTTACTTAAGGTGATGTACATGGAGGAGGAGAAGGTGTTCAGCATTGAGCAGGTCTCTGCCATGCTGCTGACCAAGCTGAAGGAGACAGCAGAGAGTGCTCTGAAGAAGCCTGTAGCTGACTGTGTTGTGTCTGTAAGTGGGTCATCTTTAGAAAACACACGCTGACACACCCTGCTTTACAGCTTTTTCACTTGACAAGACTTGTCTTGAGTTGATGCATCAAGTCTCTTCTCTTACTTTTATTAAAGTTGACAGTACGGTAAATTTAAATCACGTTATAAGCTTCATACTAATAAAAAAGGCTATTTTGTTATCAGTACTGCAGTGAGTAGGAAATCTAATGTGGGTGTTCAGTTTTTCCTAAAGTTTTTCTAAATTACCATGTGATTGATTGCGACATCAAAGCTTTCATGAAAACTGTCATGGTTTTTAAAAAAAGGCCTGACATTGGTTTAAAATTGCACTTTTTTTTTTTTTTTTTAAATATCCGCTTTTAAAATTTTAATAAAATGATAGAATGAGCCAGCAGTGAATACCAGGTTTTATGGAGTGGATGAGAGAGAAAAACATTTCTTTGTTGTGTGGCATGTGCAGCCCAGAGTCACTTACAAAGGAGTTAAAATTCAAGTTTTATCTTTGCAATCCTTGTATATTTTCCAATTAAATCTAACTTTTATTTGTAAAGCACTTCACTCACCACAGCAGTCCAAATTGCTGCACAGAATCACAGTAAAACACAGCTCACACAATACAAATTACTGTACAATTAAAAACAAAAGTGAAATAAATCCACGCAACAAACAGTAAAATGCATAAGATACATCAAACTATTAATTTCAATTCAGTTTATTTATATAGTGCCAAGTCACAACAGAAGTACAGTAATCTCAGGGCACTGAACAGAAACATTCACATACATTATAAATGCCAATTAGTAAAGTTGTCTAAGGAAGGAATTAAAACAATAAAACCTACATAAGAAATGTTATAAATAAAAACGACTCTTTACATAAAAGTGTTAAAATCCAAAGAAAATGGGGTTTTTAAGAAGAGTTCTAAAAACATAATGTAGAGGCCCATCTGAGACGGAGAGGCAGCTCGTTCCACAGTATAGCAGCGGCTGCAGCAGAAAGCTTGATGACCCCCCTGAGTTTGAGTCTGGTTTTAGGGACACTCAGGAGCAGCTGATCTGAGCGTGTGGGAGGGTTTGTAGAGATGCAGCAGTTCATAGAGGTAGGAGAATGCAAGGCCAGTCAAAGTTTTAAAATCAAAGTGTTTTAAATTGCATGAGCAGTCAGTGACTTGAGGATAAAATGGAAGAGATCAGAATCAGAATATCTTTATTGACATAGCCATTGCACCAGGGCACAATACAACATGATTGAATTACGCACATTGGTCTCAAGAGGGGCAGAGTGCACGAAGCCGCAGCCATACGGCACCGCCACTATCTTAGATATTAAAAAAGGGTAAATAACATGAGGATAAGTTGTGGTATAAAAAAAAAAGATCTTTCACATCTTGTCTGTTAAGAGTTTAGACACTATGAGAAATAAAAAAAAAACTACCAGAAAGCATATTTAAGACAAGTCATATATGCTTTTTGAGGTCGAGGCAGTGAGATTCTGTCAATGAGCCATTTTTCAGATAGCAACAGTTCTGTTGATGTTACCAGCCGGCATCTCCGATAGCGCTCACAGAGAGTTCTCCGGGGAAGGGGTGGGTAGTGATAGGTGGACGCAGCTGTGTCCTCAGTAACACCATGTCTCAGGAGAAATTTGATATCCAGCCTTTCCAAGGCTGTTTGGGGAGTCGGATAGAGATAACATGAATACTGTATTTTTCACTTCAGGCAGAAAGTGTAATTTCTGTAGCCTTGAGTCCTGCTGGACGATCTGATCCAATTGTGGGAACTTTTCACTGATCCGAGCTATGACTCATCCTCCAGATGTTGACCACAGCGTCCACGAGTCCCAAGCCCTGCAGGTGGTCTGCGATTCTCAGAGATCGCATCCACCTTCCGGTTTAGCTCGTAAAGCAGCTGATTTATGGAGGTCATGGCGCGGATCACACTCTCACTTTGACTCGGGAGCTTCGACATGGCATTAATCGCCGCTGAAGTCTTCCTCATTTTCCGATAGGCCAGTGCTCCACAAACGCCAAAAAGCAAAGCGCCTGCTATCATAAATCCAATTATGTACAAATCTTCCACGTCCTCCACAGATAGTACTGAAAGACACATCACCTTCCACTCTCCCCAGGAATCCATGACGTATCCTCCAGGGTGCATCTGCGAAGGGCAGGCTGGTTCTCCGGAACCCTGCCGTCTTGTAGAAAAAAATCTTGTCAATAGAGTTGATCGCCCACGAAACTAAATCCATAGTCAATTTGCAGATGGGCTCATATTTACGTGTGCCAGTTAAAAGCCTTGCTGCAGTATTTTGGATCCTCTGTAGTCGGGCCATGGCGGACCCACTAACCCCTACATAAAATGTTACAGTAATCCAGCCAGATGGTTTTACTTTTAACAACTGACCTGATCTTGCTGTTAAATTCAATTCAACCCCTCAATTCCTCTCATCAATTTGCTGTACTGGGTCAAGAAACCGAGATCTACGGGGAGGGCCCAGCAATACCTCCAGAAATCATCACCTCTGTCTTGGTTTTGTTAAAACTCAGAGTTAAGTGCCATCCAGGCCTTAATGTCCTCAAGGATCGATTGAATAAGCTTTTGACTTTTTAAGAGGGACATCAATTTTGACCAAAGTGTGTCACATAGATTTTATTTTAACTTTCAAAGAATAATGCTGAATCTGAGAAGATGGAAAACTGGTGACATAATTGATATTGCCATTTTATTTTTACATAGTTGAATGACTGAGTAATGTGTATCCTCTGTTGTTTGATTGTAAATGGTGTTCTGTTGGAACCAGGTTCCTTGCTACTACACGGATGCTGAGAGGAGATCATTGATAGATGCTGCTCAGGTTGCTGGACTCAACTGCTTGAGGCTTATGAATGAAACAACTGCAGGTTTGTATCAATATATTTTTGTGTACATGTTACTAATTGTAGATCTAAATTCAGACTAATATTAAGGAGTCACAAAGGACTACTTAAAATGGTCTTAATTCACTGTATTATTACATCATTGTTCCCTACAGTTGCTTTGGCATATGGGATCTATAAACAGGACCTCCCTGCTCCGGAGGAGAAGCCCAGAAACGTGGTGTTTGTGGATCTCGGACACTCTGGATATCAGACATCAGTGTGTGCCTTCAATAAGGGCAAACTCAAGGTGGAACTCGATCAGCATTCAACTACCGGTAGTTACCAATCTATAATATTTGTTTCGTCCTCGTCTCATTGCCTGTTTCTCCCACCTCAGGTTCTTGCCACAGCATGCGACCCCCAGCTGGGAGGTAAAGATTTTGACGAGGTACTGGTCAAATACTTTGTAGAAGAATTTGGCAAGAAGTACAAACTTGATGTCAAGTCCAAGCCCAGAGCTCTGGTCAGGCTCTACCAGGAGTGTGAAAAACTGAAGAAGCTCATGAGCGCCAACTCCTCCGACCTGCCGCTGAACATCGAGTGCTTCATGAATGACATCGACGTCTCTGGACACATGAACAGGTAGACCAATGCCAAACCTATTTCTGCTGCTTGTACTGACTCATGTCTTGAGTTTCTCCTACAAACATTAAATCCTCTTTTTTTTTTTTTCTTACCACAGGGTTCACTTTGAAGAGATGTGTGCTGATCTCTTGGCTCGAGTTGAGCCTCCTCTTCAAAGCCTGTTGGAACAGGCCAGTAAGTAGAACGTGCAGAAGGGCATTGTTTACTTTAATAAAAAAATTCTCACTGTCCTGTTTATTAAGTTCAGGATATGACCTTGATTTTCTTTCTCTCTCCCGTGATAAGAACTGAAAAAGGACGACATCTATGCAGTTGAGATAGTAGGCGGTGCCTCCAGAATCCAAGCTGTTAAAGAGAGAATCAGCAAATTTTTCGGGAAAGAGCTGAGCACCACGCTGAATGCTGATGAAGCAGTGGCAAGAGGATGTGCCCTTCAGGTACCATACTGATCCAGCCCCTCGTGTAGCTCACGAGATGATCACGTGTTTCAATCTGAGGAGTATAAACATCTGTTTGTGTGGTATGAATCATCAAAAAAAAAAATATATATTTTTTTTTTTTTTTTATTCCCTCAGTGTGCAATACTTTCCCCTGCCTTCAAAGTCCGGGAGTTCTCCATCACAGATGTGGTTCCATATCCAGTCTCTCTGAAGTGGCACTCTGCTGCAGAAGAAGGTTTAAGGTAAAGTAAATGGAAAGAAAAAACATGCGCAAATTTATTTCTACTGTTTAACGTGTATATTTTTAGTAAAACTGTGTTGTTTGCACAGTGATTGTGAGGTATTTCCTAAGAACCACGCAGCACCTTTCTCCAAAGTGCTGACCTTCTACCGGAGGGAGCCTTTCTCTTTGGAGGCGTACTACGCTTGTCCCAATGAGCTACCTTATCCTGATCCCGTCATTGGTAAGATACAAAGCTTCTTAAGGACACGGGTATAAAAAGACACATTCTGCTGTCAATGTGTGATCAAATAGATATAAGACTCTGGAACGAGTTACCGCTGCTCATCAAACAGGCCCCCTCCCTCTCGGTTTTCAAATCCCGGTTAAAAACTCACTACTACTCCATCGCTTTCAATGCCAGCTGATTTGTATTGGATCGTTTGATTTATGATCTGCAATGTTTTTATGTTTTTCGTGTTGTACTTCATTGTCTGTGTTGCCTGTTGCGTGTTTGTTTGTCCAGCACTTTGGTGTGGACTTGTTCCTGTTTAAAGTGCTTTATAAATAAAATGGTATGGTATGGTATGGTATATTTTCCTGACATTGGGAACACCAGAACGTTGATCAATGCTGTTTTTCTCCCTTTCTACAGGTCAGTTTCTGATCCAGAAGGTTGTCCCACAGACATCTGGAGAAAGCTCAAAGGTGAAAGTGAAGGTGCGGGTGAACATTCATGGCATCTTCAGTGTGTCCAGCGCCTCTCTGGTTGAAGTGCAAAAGTCTGACGAGGGAGAGGAACCCATGGAAACCGAACAAGTCTCTGACAAGGATGGAGAGGTACCACAGCCGCACAGCAGCACTTAATAATAATAATAATAATGAATTCCATTTATAATGCACTTTTCATTAATAAAAATCTCAAAGTGCTACAAAGTGTAATAAAGCAAAGATCAAAATAAAACAAGTGATAAAATCAAATAAAATCAATAATAATATCGACTAAGATCAAAGATAAAATCATGTGGATGCAGATTAGGCTTGCTTAAAAAATAAATAAAATAAAACAAGTGATAAAATCAAGTAAAATCAATAATGATATCAGCTAAGATCAAAGATAAAATCATGTGGAGGCAGAATAGGCTTGCTTAAAAAGAAAGGTCTTGTTTAGTTTTTGTCGTTTTAGCACTTTGAGATTTTTGTTAATGAAAAGTTTGTTACAAATTAAATTCATTATTATTATTATGTCACCTCAGAATCACAAAAAACATCTAGATGTTCTTTTGTCATGATCAAAAGTTTGTGGTTTTCTGTTGTCTTGACAACAGAGCAGGTCTAAAACTAGAACAGAAGCATTAACTATATGTTGATTATTAGAAAAGGAAAAACTTTTGTGGTGATTCTATCATAATTGCGCATTTTAATGCTTTTATTTATTTATTTTTTTGCAGATTAAATAATCACTCATGGAAAATAACTTTTTTTGAAGCTAGTAATGAAGTTGGACATAAGTGTTGAAGTACAGAACTTTTGCCAAACTTTTTGTTTTTTACTAGATACTTTTTAGGATCTTGGAAACTACTGTATATTGAACTTGTGAACAAATCTACAACTCGCTGGGTTTGCTCATGTGTAGCTCAAGTGCAAACAACTTTATGAATGAATGAAAATATTTTAATCAATCGTGCAGCTTCAAACTGTATTTAAATATTTCTGACTTTTATATTTGATTTTAAATTAGCTGCCCCATCAGGTTTTCTTTAGACATAGTCTGACTTGTTTTTCAGAACAACATGCAGACCGATCAGGGTGGGCAGGAGGCTCAAGGGGAAGCTCAGAAGGAAACCGAGGAGAAGAATCCTCAAGAGAATGAAGAAATGGAAGTAAGATGCTCCTTTTTAAATAAATATAATTTATCAGGGTGCACATTATATTGTACCCGCTAAATAGACTTAGGAGAATCAAATAACATTCATTTTCTTCTGTGTTTTATATTAAATGTTTTTTTTTAACAGTACCGGTACTCCATTAAATTGCAGAAAAATCTGGTCACTTCATGTCTCCATTTTTCTTTTTCTATTTTTAGACAAGCACGGAGGAGGGCAAGAGTGAGAAAAAGTCTGACCAGCCCCCTCAAGCCAAAAAGGCTAAAGTCAAGACAAAAGTGCTGGAGCTTCCCATTGAAAACAGCCCTCAGTGGCAGCTAGCAGATGACATGCTCAATCTTTTTGTAGAAAATGAGGTACCCGTGGTTTCAGCGTTGCACACTCATCCAGCCTCCTGTTAGCAGCCTTGTTCAGTTGGTGCTTGTTGTCTCTGCAGGGTAAGATGATCATGCAGGACAAGCTGGAGAAGGAGAGGAACGATGCCAAGAATAATGTAGAGGAGTACGTGTACGATATGAGGGATAAACTGCACGGGAGGCTGGAGAAGTTTGTCAGTGAATCTGTGAGTAAATTGGCCAACAGGGACTCGTTTTTCACAAGAGCATAGACCGTCACTGTTATAATGTATAACAATGAATTTAAATATGCTGTTTTTATTTTTTCAGGACCGAGATGCTCTGTCACTAAAGCTGGAGGACACTGAAAACTGGCTGTATGAAGAGGGAGAGGACCAACCCAAACAGGTTTACATCGACAAACTGGCAGAGTTGAAGGTAACTATTGCCTTATAACATTTTTTTTCCTGTGTTGTTGTTGTTGAGATAGTTGTATCTTTAACTGACTTTTGCACTTTGTGCGCTACAGAAACTTGGGCAGCCCATCCTGGAACGGTACATAGAGGCAGAAGACAGACCCAAAGCCTTCGATGAGATGGGAAAACAAATTCAGCATTACATGAAATTTGTTGAAGCCTACAAAATGAAGGTAGGACTGAAAACTTTTTAAAACTAAATTGGTTCAGTTCTCCATTTTTGGAGCCTTTTTATTTAAAATGTGTATACAGGTACCTGTAATCCCCAACTTACGAGCAAGTTCCGTTCCTACGACTATCTCGGAACCCGAAACACGTGTTGCTCGTAAGTCCGGATTTTCGGTCGTACGTCGTAAAATTTATGCTAGCGCTACTACGAACACTCGTTTTTCATTACAAATGTTCATACTAGTTCATGAATATGCTCAGAAACTTGTTTCCAAATGGTTAGCTAACACACTTTCATCTAAAAACACATAAAAGTGCTGTATTTTCTGTATGTTCTTTACAAATGTACTGTTCGTTAGTGAGCTCGTAAGTCCGGAACCTCGTATGTCGATGCGCTCGTAAGTCGGGGATTACCTGTATTCTGTACATTGGAATTACAATAAATTCAGTCAATATACACATTGTCTATGAACATGGTTTTACAATTTAAAATGTTTTTGTTTCAAGGATGAGCAGTACGACCATTTGGAAGAAGCAGATGTAACCAAAGCGGACAAACTCGCCACCGAAACAATGATGTGGATGAACAGTGCCATGAACCAGCAAAGCAAGCAGAGCCTGACTGTAGATCCAGCAGTGAAAGTCAAAGACATAAGAGCAAAAACAAAGGTGAGTCTGCAAAGCTACATCATAATCAGTATATTACCTGCACACAAACAAGAGCTGAAGGTGGACGATAATGTTTTTCATGTGTTTGTTACATTATTATCCAATAAACCGCTTGACTGAAATAATCAGAGGATACAAATATATTCAATTAAGTTTATTTATATAGCGCCAAGTCACAACAGAAGTCATGTCAGGGCACTGAACAGAAACATTTATACATGAAAAAGCTGATTATTAAAAGTTATCTAAGGAAGCCAATGGATTGCGTTGAGTTGTCACTTCATCACAGTCTCTCATCCTGAGCAAGCATGTTGGCAACAGTGGAAAGGAAAAACTCCCTTTTTAAAAGGAAGAAACCTCCAGCAGAACCAGGCTCAGGACGAGCAGCCATCTGCTTCGACCTGCTGGGGGGTTAAGAGAACAGGAAGAATAAACGGCATGGCATGTCCTGATGTACTTTCTACTAGATGACAAAAAACATGTTAATGATAGAAATAAATACAAATACAAACGAGTAGAGTAGAGCAAGTAAAAACAGCAGCAGAGTGAGGACATGTGGTCAGTTTGTCCTCCAGCCCAGTCTTAAAAGTGGACAATGTGTCAGCCTCATGGACAGAAACTGGAAGTTGGTTCTGAATTTAACAGGGAGCCAATAGAGAGAAGCTAAAACTGGAGAGAGATGTTCTCCTTCCATCTCATTAGAACTCTGGCAGCAGCATTTTGGATCAACTGAAGATTATTTTTATTATTTATTTTTTTGTGGACACCCCTTAATAAACAATTGCAATTGTCCAGTCTAGATGTGAGAAATGCATGGGCCAGTTTTACCATGGACAAAATAGTCATCATTTTTGGACAAGATGTTTCTAATTTTAGTGATATTATGCAGGTGGAAGAAAGCAAGATGTTTCTAATTTTAGAAAAATTTTAGTGATATTATGCAGGTGGAAGAAAGCAAGATGTTTCTAATTTTAGTGATATTATGCAGGTGGAAGAAAGCAAGATGTTTCTAATTTTAGAAAAATTTTAGTGATATTATGCAGGTGGAAGAAAGCAAGATGTTTCTAATTTTAGTGATATTATGCAGGTGGAAGAAAGCAGTTCTGGTAACTCTTTTTTTAATGTGGGGGTTAAGACATATCCTGATTTAAAAAAAAAATAACACCAAGGTTTTTAACATTAGAGCTGGAGGCCAAATTAATGCCATCCAGAGGAAGTGAAAACAACTTCGCTTTTGTAGTCATCCCAATTCAAACTTAGGCCCTGTACACACGTAGCCGGATATCAGGAAAACCGAATACTGTAGTTTATCATGCGGTTTGGCCTTTCATCCATACGTGAACTCCGGTTGATGTAACTTTAAATGAATAATTAAAAAAACTCCAACCAAAGTGGAGATTTGAGAATTCTCTTCTTTCGAGTTTGCGTGTGGACTTTCAGAACCGGAGATTTGCGTATTTCTGCGGCAGCTGTTGCGGCGCAAAATGCGCTAAAATGTCAACATACCTGCTCTGACATGATTCCCAGTTGGACATGATTCCCTGTCGACATTTTCCTGCATTTTATTAACTTTGTACTCCAACACGGTATTTAATAGTAGTTCAACCTCGCGGTCTGTCCACACAAACGAAAGAAAAAAAAAAATAACAGGACGTTGTTGCTTTGAAGGATTGTGACGGCACTACACTGCCACCTATGGGTTGTGCATATTCTTTACAACGCTCCGTGGTGAAAATAAACAGGGACATGTAGACGAACATTTTAAAATATCTGAACATGTACGTACGGAGATACTTTTTTTGCGCAGATATTCGTTTTTCAAACACCAGGCTACGTGTGTACAGGGCCTTACCTCCACAGCTAATCAGTACTGGCAAATGATAAAAATGACTAACAGTTAATTCTACAGACATTGAGTTAGTAGCTGGGAGCTACAAAATACAGTAGCTTTTTATTTATTTATTTTGCAACAAGACGATCTTAGTCTAAAACTCTGGCATGAAAGGTGGTGGGTAATATACGTTCTTTCAAAGAACTATAAAAGTATTTTATTTTATTTTGTATACATTAAAAATATTTGTTGGATAATATGCTGGTGAAGATTCTCAGTCGTCCAGGACATGATAAATCAAAAAGGCGTTCAATTCAGGATCAACTGGACTTTATTTGTAACAGAAGACGTCTTCTGTTACAAATAAAGTCCAGTTGATCTTGAATTGAACGCCTTTTTGATTTGTTGGATAATCAACACAAACGAGATTTATTAGCACACATGCAGATTCCTCTACTGGCTAAAAAATAACTTTGTATAATAACTGGCAAAACTAGTATTAGTATTTTATTTATTTTTTTACTTGTTTTGTTTGACTTCCCAGGAGCTATTCTCTGCTTGCAACCCTATTGTGACCAAGCCCAAGCCAAAGGTGGAGCTCCCCAAGGAGGAGGCGGCTGCGGAGCAGAACGGTCCCGTCAACGGACAGGAGAAGTCGCCCGAGGAGCCTGCAGACAAAGGAACAGCTGAGAGCACAGGCAGTCCAACCTCAGAATCCACAGAGAACAAGCCTGACATGGACCTTGATTAAAGCTGCGTCCTGAAGCAAAGCAACAGGAGCTAATGGAGTCACACGGAGATGCAGCCTGGCTCCGCATCAGAGCTGGAGGAGTGTTATAGGAACTGCACACGACAGTCAAAAGCAGGCACATGGTTGAGCTCACTGAGGTCAGCTCATGGTGGCACATCTGCCTGTTCTAGCATGCCCTCTGTCTTTCTGGATGACTTAAATCTAAAACCAGCTGCAAATACTCTGTTTGACAATGAACGCTGTACACATGATGGTATTTATTTCTGTTGTGTGCTCTGTAACTATTCTGGTCTGTGTCACAATATGGTTTTAATAAAGTGATTGAAAACCTCTCACATTATCACCAATGCTAAGAAAATTAAATGTGCTGCATTGCTAAACAAATAAAAATGTCAGTGTCCAGATTTTGCTTAGGGCTTTGTAGCAACTTTCCAATATTTTAGCTTTTACCATCAACCTCACGAGATGATATTGCAATACAAATGTGGAGCTCTTACAATGCTTGTTTCTGAAGAAAATGGTTTTTTTGACTACCAGTTTATCTTACACCAGACTAAAATGCCATAATGGAGAAATTGAATCCAGAAAGTTGATTATTTAAAAAGTGAAAAGCTAGCATGCAATTGCATTGTTAATTAAACATTACTGTGTTCTGTTATACACCTATGCTTATAAACATTTTGCTTTTTAAGTTGTACTTTAAAGGATCAGTATGTAAGTTATTTTTTAAACATATTTCTTCACTCTGCCACTATTTTATGATAGATAGATGTTTGACAAGTAATCTCTGAAAAAACTATAGTCCTCTGGCGTCTCCCGGTGGTAATAAAAGCATTTATAAAAACCCACAGTGACCAGCCGTTAACCAGCCAATAAAAACAGTTTTTTGAACCAGCCAATAAAAACAGAGTTTTTTGAACCAGCCAATAAAAACAGAGTTTTGTTCATGTGGGTGGGGTGTCAGCTTCACACAGCTCATCCCCCGCCTGTCCCAGCCTGCAGCGCTGGGAGGAGGAGGAGCTAAGGAGGCGGAGTTGCAGGTCAGCCAGAGAGCAAGGGGGAGGGAGCAGAAGGCTTTCCCTGTTCAAAATTTTTCTAAGTGTTTTGGTCGTACAGAAATCGCAGATGGCAGCTTTAACTACAAGGGAAGCGTCTGTCACAACCTACAAGAAAGCTACAGAAGTCAAATACTGTATCAAATGACAAAATATTGTATAAGGAGCACTTCAATGTACAGTATGAAATCGTATTTTTATAGTTGTCTGGTATCTGGAAATCGGCGTCAATTATAAAGCTCTGAAAAGCCTCGAGTTTTTCTTTTAGGCTTATATTTGGCAGACTATATGTTTTTGTAAATAGTTTGGTTGAAATATTGATTAGTTTAAATATGATTATGAACCGCGTCACTTCAAATAAAATTTCCGGTCATTTGACGGCGACTTGATATTTTCCGAGCCAGTCCGTGAACGTCACCTCCGCGCTTCCTGGTCACGTGATCCAACCAGACTCAGAAACAACTGCAGAGCTTGCTCGTTGAGGTAAAATGAGAATATTAGTTAGTCTTTTTACGTTTCCAGGACATAAACACATATTTTTGACTCAAAGTTGTGACAGTTACTTTTCCAGCTTGTATTCTAGTTTTGTAAAACAATAAAACAGTGTTGTACTAAGTGTTGCTTCATGATGCAGTTATCTTTATGGGTCCAAAGTCTGATTTAGCTGTTTTTTTAAGTTGTTGGCTTGAGGCTGAAGTGATTTGTACAGATTTCTGATTTTTTTTCTTCTTTCAGGACCATGAAGTTGATCATCCTGAATGACTACGACCAGGCGAGCGAATGGGCTGCAAAGTACATAAGAAACAGAATTTTACAGTTTCAACCTGGACCCAATAAATATTTCACATTAGGACTCCCCACAGGTAAGAGATGGAGCTGTCTGCAATGTGTTTGTTTAATTGTTATTTATTTATTTATTATTAATTCACTTTTTTTTTTTACATTAGTCGTCTGTTTCTGCCTAAAGCCGACTCAGTGAGAGAAAATAAACCTGAAATTAAACATTGTCGAAAAGGCAAAACAGACTTTCACTTTAAACTGGTTCTTAATGACTTCTTCTCAGGAAGCACCCCTTTAGGTTGTTACAAGAAGCTGATTGAATACCATAAAAATGGAGAACTTTCATTCCAATATGTGAAGACGTTCAACATGGATGAGTATGTGGGTGAGTTCTTATCGATCTTTGTTCCGACAAATAAAATTAATACGCAAAGACAAACACTTGAAAGCTTTGGTCTTCTTTCTAGGGCTCCCCAGAAACCACCCTGAGAGCTACCACTCCTTCATGTGGAATAACTTCTTCAAGCACATAGACATACGAGCAGAGAACACCCACATCCTCGATGGAAACGCCGCTGACCTTCAAGCAGAGTGCGACGCCTTTGAGGAGAAGATAAAAGCTGCTGGAGGGATTCAGCTGTTTGTCGGAGGTCAGACAAACACAGTGCTGATAATACTGTAATCAGTAGTATTAGAGATTGTGCAGTACATTAATTAAAAAATAATCTCAATGTCATGTGTCAGGTATTGGACCGGATGGCCACATTGCCTTTAATGAGCCTGGTTCTAGCTTGGTGTCCAGAACCAGGGTGAAGACTCTCGCAAAGGACACTATCATGGCCAACGCTCGATTCTTCGATGGAGATCTATCAAAAGTGCCCACCATGGCTCTGACTGTTGGAGTGGGGACGGTCATGGATGCAAAAGAGGTTAGGAGACCAATGTCCTGTCAGTGCTGTTATTGGCTTTATTGTGTCTCTGCATAAACTCAAACACAGCAATGTAAGGAATGATTAGCTTTCAAGGTCTAGAACAGAACATTAAACACTAATTGTGAGTTTTCTCTTCACACTTAAAATAATTTATTCTTCTTTAATGTCAACTGATGTTGCATCTTCTGTCAAGGCTGCACCAATAACCCAAATTGTTTAAAAAATACTGGTGCAAATTACAGTGGTCAAAATAATTTTAGAACCATCTCTACTTTGCTATTTACCTGTATCTCTAAAATATTAGAAGATCGAGTCTTGTTTTCACCAACTCTGAGTCATCATTAACCTTGCTGACAGCTGCTAATTCTGGTGTTTTGCCTCAACCAGCCACAGTTAGCTGTGGTGTTCCCCAGGGCTCAATTCTGGGGTTCCTCATTTTTTTTTTTTTTCCCTTTCAGTATTGTTTTCAAGAAATTCATTGTTTGTGTTCATTGTTACATTGAGGACACACAACTCTACCTTTTCAGTAAACCAACTTCCACACTTTCTCCCTATTCTTTGCTTAACATTTTAGAAGAAATCAAAATCTGGTCTGCTCAGAATTTAATTAAACTCAACATTTTTTTGTTGGCTTCAAGTCCAACCCTCTCTAAATCTTCTCATTTCTCTGTCACTGTTGACAATTCCACAATCCACCCCACACCTGTTGAGTCTCATTCATTATTTATGATGCACTTTCTTTTGAAAGATACATACCCCCAGTACTTGTTCTGCTTATTTTCATCCCCCCCCATTATCAACCGTCTCTCAACAGTGAAGCTGCTCTCATCCACGCCCTTGTTTCTTCTCTCAGTGATCTCTCTGTAACTCTCCTCTCTTTGATCTACCACACAAATCAATGTGTTGTGTGTACCTCATTTAGGTTTTTTGTTTAAATCAGGCCTCTCTTCTAAATGAGTCCTCGTGACTCAATGAAACTACCGGTAACCTGTAAAGATAAAGGTTGAATGAATGAATGAATTAATTAATTCATCAATTGGTCCAGAACAGTCTGCCAATCAGATTCTTATGAAAACACATCAGTCCAGTTTGCAAATAGCTCCACAGGCTTCCAGCAACACAATTTCAGCTCCTCCTCACCACATTCAACACTCTCCATATTCAAAGTCAAGGTCAAAGTCAACTTTATTGTCAGAACTGCAATATGTACAGGACATACACAGGATTGAAATTGCATTTCTCTCTCAGTCCCTCGGTGCAACAGTAACCATTTAAACACTAAACAATTAATAAACAAGCATAAAATGAAATAATAAAAGTTTAGTACTGTCCTGAGTTTTTTGCATAGTAGTTTTTCATAGTAGTAAAAAAGTATAAAAAGTTTCACCAACACCAAAACACCAACATTTAATAAACATAATCATAAAATGAAATAGAGTGTAATACTGTCCTGAGTTTTTTCATAGTAGTTTTCCATAGTAGTATAAAAGTATAAAAAGTTTCACCAACACCAAAAATGAAATAGAGTGTAATACTGTCCCGAAGTATAAAGTATAAAAAGTATATCTATAAAATAAATGAAGGTTCTGGCATTTGACATTTGTAAAGAGTGACAAAGCAGCATATGGGGTTAATGTACACAGTATATGTATGAGGTAGTTGATATTGGTATAGAAACAAAGTGGCATTATGCAATAAGGCTAGTAAAAAGAATATATACTGTATATCAGCAGTAGTGTAGATATAAAAAGTCTAGATGTAAACAGTAGTAATAAATGTAAACAGTAGTAATAAATGTAAACAGTAAATGTAAACAGTAGTATGACTATAGGCAGTAATGTAATACAAACATTAGTGCAAATATGAGAAGTAGTGCAAACTGAATGAGCACATGACCGTGAGTTGAGTGAATGACCCGTATTGATGACACAGAGTCCAGTGTTAAAAACTTTGTGTTGTGTGGTAATGTGTGAAAGTTTTTTGTGATTAAGGCAGTACAAGTGGGAGGGAGGGCAGAGCTGGCAGAGTGTTAAGCATCCTGACTGCCTGATGAACAGAGCTGTCTCTCAGTCTGCTGGTTCGAGCCTGGAGACTCCTCAGTCTCCTCCCCGATGGCAACAGGCTGAAGCAGCTGTGTAGTGGGTGTGTGGGATCACCTGCCATGCAGAGGGCTTTCCGAGTGAGGCGGTTGCTGTGTAAGTCCTGTAGTGAGGGCAAGGAGGTGCCGACAATCTTCTCAGCTGCTCTCACTATACGCTGGAGGCTCTTTCGGCAGGATGCAGTACATGCACCATACCACACCGTGATGCAGCTGGTCAGGACACTTTCTATGGCGCCCCTGTAGAAGGTGCACATGATGGGGGTTGGAGCTCCAGCTCTATTCAGCTTGCGGAGAAAGTAGAGGCGCTGGTGAGCCTTCTTGGCCAGTGATGCAGTGTTCCTGCTCCAGGACAGGTCCTCTGAGACGTGCACTCCCAGGAACTTGGTGCTGTCCACTCTCTCCACTGCGGTGCTGTTGATGGTCAGAGGGGCATGTTGGGCATCCCTCTTCCTGAAGTCCACAACAATCTCCTTTGTCTTCTCCACGTTGAGAGTGAGATTGTTGTGTCCGCACCACAAGGCCAGGCGGCTCACCTCGTTCCTGTAGTCCGTCTCATCGTTGTTGCTGATGAGACCCACCACTGTTGTGTCGTCCGCAAACTTGATGAAGTGGTTGGAGCTGTACGATGGTGTGCAGTCGTGTGTTAGCAGGGTGAATAGAAGGGGGCTCAGCACACATCCTTGTGGGGCCCCTGTGTTCAATGTGATGGTGCTAGATGTGTTACTCCCGACCCGTACTGTCTGTGGTCTCCCGGTCAGGAAGTCTAGCAGCCAGTTACACATTGAGGTGTTCAGCCCCAGACTGTCCAGTTTAAGGATGAGCTGTTGGGGGATGATGGTGTTGAATGCCGAGCTGAAGTCAATGAACAGCATTCTAACATAAGAGTCTTTCGTGTCCAGATGTGTGAGAGCTGTGTGGAGGGCAGAGGAGATGGCATCGTCGGTTGAGCGATTAGACCGATATGCAAATTGGAAGGGATCCAGGGAGGCAGGGAGGACAGATTTGATGTTTTTCATGACTAGCCGTTCGAAGCACTTCATCAGGATGGGGGTGAGTGCTACCGGACGATAGTCATTGAGGCAGGAGGGCGTTGCCTTCTTTGGGACAGGTATGATGGTTGTGGCTTTGAAACAGGTGGGGACGATGGCCTGACTCAGCGAGATGTTAAAGATGTCTGTGAAGACCGCTGCGAGTTCCCCTGCACAGTCCTTCAGCACACGACCAGGTATGTTGTCAGGACCAGAAGCTTTCCGTGCGTTGATCTTGATGAATGATCGCCTCACGCTGTCTGAGGACAGCGCCAGCACCTGGCCATCAGGAGAGGGGGGGAGTTTTTGTGCAGGTGTGCTGTTACATGCCTCAAACCGAGCAAAGAAGTCATTCAGTTCATTCAGCGTAGAGGTTGAGCTGTCACAGGTCTGGGGGGATGGTTTGTAGTTTGTGATGGTCTGTATTCCCTGCCACGGACTCCGTGTGTCCTTGCTGTCCTTGAAGCGGTGAGCTATTTTCCTGGAATACTGCTTCTTGGCCTTTCTGATGCCCCGATCCAGGTTCTTTCTGGCTGTCCTCAGGCCCACCTGATCTCCCGCTGTGAAGGCAGCATTCCTGGCTCTCAGGAGTCTATATACCTCTGCTGTCAGCCATGGCTTCATCTTCTATTCTTGCTTCTTTAAAAATCCTCTCTAAATGTTTCAGCCTTACACTTCATCCTTAACTAACTAATATTCTTTTTTTCTGAGCTTTACATTCCACCTGCCAACTTTTCCACAAGGGGCCCGAGAGCCTTCAGCCATGCTGTCTCTAAAATGTTCTTCCACGAACAATCCAAACTGCTGAATCTTTTATACACTTAAAAAATCATCTTGTTTGTTTGCCTGTTTTATTTGTAGCATTTGTCTGTTTTAACTGTAGTATTTGCCTGTTTTAACTGTAGTATTTGCCTGTTTTAACTGTAGTATTTGCCTGTTTTAACTGTAGTATTTGCCTGTTTTAACTGTAGTATTTGCCTGTTTTAACTGTAGTATTTGTCTGTTTTAACTGTAGTATTTGTCTGTTTTAACTGTAGTGTTTGCCTGCTTTATTTGTAGCATTTGTCTGTTTTAACTGTAGTATTTGCCTGTTTTAACTGTAGTATTTGCCTGTTTTAGTATTTGCCTGTTTTAACTTTAGTATTTGTCTGTTTTAACTATAGTATTTGTCTGTTTTAACTGTAGTATTTGCCTGTTTTAACTGTAGTGTTTGCCTGCTTTATTTGTAGCATTTGTCTGTTTTAACTGTAGTATTTGCCTGTTTTAACTGTAGTATTTGCCTGTTTTAACTGTAGTATTTGTCTGTTTTAACTGTAGTATTTGTCTGTTTTAACTGTAGTATTTGTCTGTTTTAACTGTAGTATTTGCCTGTTTTAACTGTAGTATTTGCCTGTTTTAACTGTAGTATTTGCCTGTTTTAACTGTAGTATTTGTCTGTTTTAACTGTAGTGTTTGCCTGCTTTATTTGTAGCATTCGTCTGTTTTAACTGTAGTATTTGCCTGTTTTAACTGTAGTATTTGCCTGTTTTAACTGTAGTATTTGTCTGTTTTAACTGTAGTATTTGTCTGTTTTAACTGTAGTATTTGCCTGTTTTAACTGTAGTATTTGCCTGTTTTAACTGTAGTATTTGTCTGTTTTAACTGTAGTATTTGTCTGTTTTAACTGTAGTATTTGTCTGTTTTAACTGTAGTATTTGTCTGTTTTAACTGTAGTGTTTGCCTGTTTTATTTGTAGTGTTTGCCTGCTTTATTTGTAGCATTTGTCTGTTTTAACTGTAGTATTTGTCTGTTTTAACTGTAGTATTTGCCTGTTTTAACTGTAGTATTTGTCTGTTTTTACTGTAGTATTTGCCTGTTTTAACTGTAGTATTTGCTGTTTTAACTGTAGTATTTGCCTGTTTTAACTGTAGTTTGCCTGTTTTAACTGTAGTATTTGCCTGTTTTAACTGTAGTATTTGCCTGTTTTAACTGTAGTATTTGCCTGTTTTAACTGTAGTATTTGCCTGTTTTAACTGTAGTATTTGTCTGTTTTAACTGTAGTATTTGTCTGTTTTAACTGTAGTATTTGTCTGTTTTAACTGTAGTATTTGCCTGTTTTAACTGTAGTATTTGCCTGTTTTAACTGTAGTATTTGCCTGTTTTTACTGTATTGCCTGTTTTTACTGTAGTATTTGTCTGTTTTAACTGTAGTAGTTGTCTGTTTTAACTGTAGTAGTTGCCTGTTTTAACTGTAATAATTGCCAGTTTTATTTGTAGTGTTTGCTTGTGTTAACTGTAGTATTTGTCTGTTTTAACTGTAGTGTTTGCCTATTTTAACTGTAGTGTTTGCCTATTTTAAATGTAGTACTGCATTTTCCTTTTTGTTGTAAGGTGTCCTTGTGTGTTTTGAAAAGTACTCATAAATAATTTTATTAGTCACACAGGTCACTATTCTCTGTCTTCTCAGGTCGTGATTTTGATCACGGGAGCACACAAATCATTTGCTTTGTACAAAGCCATAGAGGAAGGCGTGAATCACATGTGGACGGTGTCTGCATTCCAGCAGCACCCACAAACTGTTTTTGTTTGTGACGAAGACGCCACCCTGGAGCTGCGAGTTAAGACTGTGAAGTACTTTAAAGGTAATGATAAATAACAGCTCATGTTGTGCTTACTGTGTGTACTTTTGTCATCACAAAACATAGTGTTGGTTGGATGAAGAAAATAAAAATATATTGGCCACTTGAATCGCAGAAAACATGCTGAATGTTCTTTCCGCAGGGATGATGCACGTGCACAACAGGCTGGTGGATCCCCTTCCCTCAGAGCCCAAAAAGAACTGAGGACTTCTCCCTCGCACTTCAAGAAGCCGAAAGATGCACTCCAATGATGACTTTAGTGCCTCCATTTCCAGTTGAAATAGTGGTGGAGAAATCCACTACTAATCCTCATAATAGGTGCTGTCTGTCTGTGCTTTTAAAAAGGTTTTTACAGTCTTCTTTTTCACTGATCCTTTTTAATAAAGCGAGTTTGATTGTCACTGTTGTGTTGTGATTTTCTTTCAGGTCGCATTACACGAAACAACTCGTGTTGCCTTTCAGTGCTACTTGTAAATCTTGCAGATGGTTTAACGTTTCAATGATGTTTCTGTTTTGTACAAGGCAAAAAAATACGCTATATCTTTCAGATAACTACTGTTTTAGATACTTTTAAACGTATTTTTAATATTAAATGTAAAACTGTTATTTGTAAATTGCGGCTGATTATAATTGATTTCTAAACTTCGAGCGCACGAACAACTGAAATAGCCAACGGCACTTGAACACAGCACCATAGCTGCTCTCCAAGTACTGCTGCTTTCGTTCTTGAGAAAAAAGAAGATGGCCGACTAGTGGGGAGAACCGTAAATATCTGCTGTTTCGTCGGAAATATTTATTTTACTTCGATATATATTCGCAACTGAATTAGGAAGAGGACGTGTTGCACACCAGATTCTTCTTCCACGATGGCAGAACAAAACAGTAACGTCAGATATCAGGAGGTAAGCTAACAGGTTGTTGGCTAGCTGAAACGATGCTAATGGTTAGCTGCTAACAAGGAGCTCAGCCAGACGCTCCTTGTTTCCCGGAGTTGTGCTGATAGTTGCATGGATTTATATCTATCCAGTCGGAGTCGTGTAATATTGTGCTACGAAAAGCGTGAAATGGGCGTTAGTTGCTTTTATTTTGGAGCTAGTTAGTTACTCGTAACATTAGCTGGCCCGACATGGGCGCAGTCCTGGCCCGGGATACGTCAAAACACGTTTGTAAACACGCAATGGGAAATTGCAGTGTTTATTTTGTTCAGGGTACAGCAGTAGTCTGTATGTAAGAGAATATTTGACTTGGAAATTAATTTTATAGTAATTATGTACAGAAATTAAGCCCAGTTTCTATGACTGGTGATGCTGTTCTGGAAATGTAGACTGACTTCTCGACACTGACTCTGTCCTTGTGTGTCCAAGTTGTCTAAAATATAAAGATCTTTACTTTATAGGTGACTCTGAATATTATTCAGATTTGGCTTTGCAGTTATCACCCAGATCATTTAATTTTGGATTTAAGACAATTAAAAGATCATCTGAACTAAAATATCCATCCAATATCTGCATCCTGCCGCAAGAGCCTCCAGCGCATTGTGAGAGCAGCTGAGAAGATCGTGGGCACCTCCTTGCCCTCACTGCAGGACTTACACAGCAAACGCCTCACTCGGAAAGCCCACCGCATGGCAGGTGATCCCACACACCCACTACACAGCTGCTTCAGACTGCTGCCATCAGGGAGGAGACTGAGGAGTCTCCAGGCTCGAACCAGCAGACTGAGAGACAGCTCTGTTCATCAGGCAGTCAGAATGCTAAACACTCTGCCTGCTCTGCCTCCCCTCCCATTTGAACTGCCTTAACACTAAAACTTTCTCACATATTATCACTCAACACAAAGTTTTTAACACTAGACTCTGTGTCACCAAACGGGTTTTCACTAAANAGGTAAATCTTATTGAGCCTCGAGGGCTCATTTACGAAAGCGACCTGCTACAAACTAAAGAATGATGAACATCATCAAGCTTAACTTGCTAAACGTGAAAAGTTCACAATTCAAAACTTACCCGATATCCCGACTTCCTCATTGGCACTCCACCAGGCAAGGTCCTTTTTATTTCTCCTCCATACTTGAACACGACTTCGCGGGTTATTTCCGTGTCTCGCAAACAATACGTCACACAGTTGCGCAACACCCGTCCCCTCGTTACCGCGTCACATAGCTGACTCCCCTCTCTCTCCTCCCCGACTCTCCCTGACTGGTTGACAGAGCGTTGAACGGCGAAATCTTCAGCATGATCAACGCGTGCTGTGGAGGCTGCCGCGGGCTCACATGCACGGAAAACGACTTCCAAAACGCTCAACACGCACGTGACGCGACGCCCGACCCCTAGGCACTCCTGGAGGCGCGTCCCCCATTGACTTTGCATGTAAACCGGACGCTCATGCAGCTCAAAACGCGTTCGGTCTGGATGTACCATTAGAGCATGAGCTGATGAAAGAGCGACACATCGTCTACATCACAAGGAGCTGAGTGGAGGTTTCTAAAAAACATTTATAGACACAAATCCACCAGTAAGATGGAAAAACGGAAGGGACGCAGGGGAAGATGGAGGATTTATTTGAGACGAGGGGTAGTTGGGGTTAAAAGCAGCAGAGTATGGCCACTGGGGAGCAGACAGAGAAAGATGGCGAGATGGAGCAACAGCTGAGAGCAAGATCAAAGACTGCCTGGATCAATGTCACTACTGTAAAACCACATGAGAGGGTAAGAGGGAGACTTACGGAGAGTTTGTTGCCTATATAAATCAGTCACAGGCAACATAATGCCTCAGAGTTACCTCCTGCTGGCCTGTATAGGAGCAGTACGTCAGTAAAACACTTGGACAGAGAGCGCAATCGTTCCGTTTAATACACAAAGCTTGGACCACCGACAAATTTCTGCTGTTTCTTTTGTTAGATGAGGGACTTTGTTGGGAAAGGAGGGCATTAAAGGAGAACTGGGAAATACTGAAGCACGTTAGTGCATTTTCCTTCCTCTGTCACCCTCAAAATCATAGAGTGGAATAATTACAATAAAAATATGCCATGCGTTTGTGGCAAAGTCGTAGCAAAACTACATTTGTCCTGTATTCTGTACAGTATATGAGTCTTTATATTAAACTGTCTACAATATGTTTTACTTTTCTGCTTCTGTTAAAATTGGCAGAAAAGTCTTATTTATTTTTGTATTAAATAGCAGTATCTCTAAACATATTTGTTTGCTCCAGCTGATAGGGCTTATTTTTTCCACAGGACTTTCTTTTTTTTGTAATTTTAACGGATTTCCAAGAAGTTCTACATAAAGCAATCAGCCAATTGAATCTGGCACACTGATGAACAAATAACTGGTTTAAAACTTACTATTTTAATTCTAACATATAGGCTGCAGGCTGAAAAGCCATATGTGAACAGGGAGGATTCCTGTGTCTAAATTCTGCTAAACTTATATTGATCAAAAGTAACAGACCATGGGGGGTTGATTGGGCTGCTGTAGGTGCTGGAAACTATTTAAGATCCGATGAACTGGAAAACACAAATGCTTAGATTAGAACAAGGTTAAAGACACTGCAAATGGGCAAAATGTTGGATTAAAACTTGTCCAGCAGGGTTACAAATGATTGCCAATCAGGATTTGAAAGCCACTCCGTCCCATGAGGCCAAAAATCGTAATCGCATCTCGGTTTGGTACAGAGGGGCTAACATTGTAGCGCGAGGACTCCAATCAGGCAGCAGAGCTGTAGGTATAATTGAATGGCTCCCCCGCTGAATGGAGACTCCCAGACGTTTGTAGCATCAATGAGGCGCTCATCAAACACAGACAGGAGTTCTGCTCGTTGTCTCCTCCTTTTTCTACTCCCTCCTTTCGGCTGATTGTTCTTTTTTCTCTTTCGTCTCCTGATCGGCACCTCCTCTCTTCTGTACGTTTGATATCACCGGAGTTAACGAATGTGGATTTGATAATGAACTTGTGGGTACACATGTCTGATGTGAGGGGGTGTCTAAAACCTCTGGTTTTGAAATTTCCCCCATTAAAATCAATACTTTTCTACACATATGACAGACTGCGGAGTTCGTTATTTGTAACTGACCAAAGTACAGTATTATGGCTAACAAGGATTCTGATCTGTAAGTCTCATTCAACATCCCATGATCATATTTGCATTTGTCTCTAAATGACTGTTCCCATCGCCACCATTTTCTTACATCTTCTCCCTCGTTAACTTCAATTTTCTGCTCTCACTTCCCTGTTGGGAAGCTATTGATCACTCTCTGTTGTCGTAATATCAAGCCCACAAATCTAGGAAGAAAATAATGTGCGACTAGAAAGACCCAATGGTATTCTATTTATTCACTACATGGAGGGATTTTTTTTACACATTATATACAAGTTGAGCAGTCACTGAGATCAGTACAGGTTGGCACTTAATAGGTTTAAGTCAGACTAACCTCAACTTGGACTGCATTAATGTGGTAAAGGTACATCATGTCAGGATCTGAGTTTCTGGTTTATATTTTCTTGTACTGGTAATTTGGGTTAACCTCCACATTAAAAACGTTACTAAAACTGCCTTCTTCCACCTGCGTAATATTGCTAAAATTAAAAACACCTTATCTAAACATGATGCAGAAAAACTGGTTCATGCATTTGTCATGTCTAGACTGGACTATTGCAATGGTTTGTTATCTGTGTGTCCAAATACTTGTTTAAAAAGTCTTCAGTTGATCCAAAATGCTGCTGCCAGAGTCTTATCTGGAGTTAGGAGAGATCATATCTCTCCAGTTTTAGTTTCTCTCCATTGGCTCCCTGTCAAGTTCAGAATAGAATTCAAAATCTCACTTCTAACCTACAAAGCTCTCAACAACCTAGCTCCATCTTATATTACAGATCTTACTGTCCCATATTTTCCTATCAGAACACTTTGCTCTCAGACTGCAGGCTTACTTTGTGGGATTTTGGTCCTGTCTCTGTATGTTTCCTCTTGTTTCCAGCTCTCAGTGTTTTTTCCTCCCTGTGTTCAGCCCCTGTCTCACTTGCGTCTTGTTAACCACCACAGGTGTCTGTCATTATCCTTATGGTGTGTGTTCTGCCCTCCATCCTGTGTCCTGTTTATTAGTAAGGAAGCTGCCCCATCAGCCTTTGTTTTGTTTTGTTTTTGTAAAATAAATAGTTAGATTTTTTCATCAAGCCTCCTGTCATCCTCCTGCAATTGGGTTCAACACTCTGTACGGCAGATCACGACATACTTGAGGTTCCTAAAGTTTCCAAAATCAGAATGGGAGGAAGATCTTCCAGTTATCAGGCTCCTCTCTTGTGGAACCAACTTCCAGTTTCTGTCTGTGAGGCTGACACATTGTCCAGTTTTAAGTCTGGGCTTGAAACTTTCATTTTTTTTGATAAATCCTTTTTTTATTTATTCAACCTTTATTTAGACAGATGAGTCACATTGAGCCTCGAAGACTCGTTTACAAGTGAGATCTGCTTAGACAGACAAAAAGTAATGAAATTAGACAATGGAGGCGAAAAAATTCCTATTAAAATCTTTCTTCATGCCTGAGAAAAAAAAATCTAATATTAAAAAACACCTCGCACAAATAAGCACATAGTGACGTAGACATTCTGCAGAGGGGGGGGACAGAGAACGATGAGCAATGTTCATAGAAGCTCTCGAGGTCACTGTAAGAGTTCTGATAAGGATGGAATAATCAACCAGCTCCCTCCGATGAGATCCGTAAACATTCTCGAGGATGTCGGGGAATGGCCAAGGTCAACGCTAATGAGAATCCAAGAGTCCTGAAATGATGACAGAATGTTTATTCAGCTGGTTCACTCTGGTTGACGGTGGAGTTCCCCGATGGGTGGGGGATGAGCGTCAGATTACATGTCCTCCAGGCGTATTCAGATAAGGTGGCCTTGAAGGCCAGCCGGAGGAGCCAGATTCAGATAAACACACAATTGTTTTGGGTACAGGCAGAACATAATACATCTGCCTTGAGTCTGTGTTGGTCCCAAAACGGATTCTGAAAATGTCCAAATTATGTGGCCACACACCGATGGAA
>JBBPBX010004119.1:10696-24437 GCA_038048925.1 Garcialebias charrua | reverse complement strand
GATGTCTTCATGATTAAAAACAGACTAATAATTATGTGGACATTTTGACTATACTTTTATGTTCTTTCATCTTTTTTTTTTAGTATAACAATTGTTATTTAGGGAGCAAGGACATTTTTTTAAAGTCGAATACATCACTTAGCATTTTCTCCAATTCACTAAAAAAACAAATTAATTAAGGTTTGGCAGCATTTTCCCTTTAATGTAACTTGAGATTTTTTTTAAAGTTTCTAATTATTCAAAAACATTAGTTTTTATTATCATTGTAAGAGTACACCTGAGTCATGGTTCAGTACACAAGCAGACAGAAAAACAAACCATCAGCCAGAGATTCAGCTGAATTTAGCAATGTGTGTACCTCTAAACACATACTTTTTACTATTAAATTAAACCGTGTAAACAGGCCATATATCAAAATGAAATAACACTGAATTAGTTTAATCTCTTTTTGAGTCAAGAATATAGCAGAAATACAACCAAAACCAAGATACAGTATAACTGTTTCAGTAAACTTGGCTGTGGCGATGTAAAATTAAAATAAAAACAGAATGATGAACTCCAAACATGAAAATATAAAATAAAATGTGAAACATTCCTTCTCAACTAGTTGAGTGCTAGTTTGGGAAAACAATCATTATTATCAGGTACAATACATATATATGCAAATGGCTTGTCAAAGAGCATGTCAAAGAATGGAATACTGTATATGACTGAACTGCTTGCCATGCTGCACCTCTCATCTTCCATTTCTGCACTGTTTACTGTGGAGCTTTAAACAATATTTTACTTTGCTTCTTTCCTGTCATGGTTGTTAATAAAATGCAGTTTCATAAAAACTGTCCACATCCAGATGGTCTCTTGAGACAAACACATTTGTTATATAATCGATGTAAACATCTGGATGGATTGAAGTGACGTTTTTGGGTGTGGTTATTGATGACAAACTGTCATGGAAACAGCACATAAATTCTGTTAAAATTAAGATATCTAGATCTACTGCAGTACTGTATAAAGTAAATGACTTGTTCAATGATAAAGCTCTATATCTGCTGCATAATACACTCTTTGTTCCAAGTTTTCATGTTAATTTATTGTGTTGAAGTTTGTGGAAAATCGTGAAAAACTATAACAAAGCCTATTTTTATTTTACAAAAAAGAGCTGTGAGAATTATTACAAGAAAGCCTTACCGTAATCCATCAACTATATTATTTCACCAACTCAAATTACTGAAGTTTTAGGATTTGGTGGACTATAATATTTTATTAGTAATGTATAGAGCTCATAATAACTGAAAGTTATGCAACATAACTCATGTTCCCTGAAGGAAGGGAACGAGGTGCAACATATGCTATGGGAATTTCGCCCCCGCGCGATTATCTGAAGGAAGACATTCACGTCTTTACGGCAAGGGCGTCAGTGTTGCGCCAGAGGCCCCGCCCCCTGGGTATTTAAGCCGCTGACGCCCATCCATCTTTCTCCAAAATGCACTTCACCGAGCTTTCAGCATTGAAAGGGCCAGATATGTTGCCCCTCGTTCCCTTCCTTCAGGGAACATGAGTTATGGTGCATAACTTTCAGTTCCCTTTCAGTCATGTCTCAACATATGCTATGGGAACGTGTAAGGATTGGCTCCCTTCGACCCCCTCTGTTAGTCAGTTCCTAGTCAGTTAGTTTATTAGTTTCCCTTCCAGTTTAGTCTCATGTTTATTCACTCTTAGTTTAACCTCCAGTTCTGTCATCCTAGTTACTTTCATGTTTTAGGTTTAGTTTTCTGGTCCTGCTCTGTGTCTCTAGTTGAGTGTCTCCGTTGATTGTCCCCAGGTGTCTGTGATCATGTCTCGTCATAGCTGTGTGTACATAAGCCCTGTCTGTGTCTCATTTCATTGTCGGTGCATAGTCTGGTATAGTCTGGTATAGTCTGGTAAATCCCTTATGTCTCTCGCCACAGCTCCTGTGAGTATTGCTGCCACGACAGCCTTGTTTATTTGTGTTATTAAAAGTATTTACTTTTACAACCGCTTGCCTCCTGCGTTTCCGTCTGCGCCACTGGGTTTTCATGCTCTCTGAGTAAAACCGTGACATTATGCACCGACCATACAAAAAGCCCAGCAGACGGAACGTTTCGCCTACCTGTTTGCTCGAGTCCACGCAGAGGGACGTGACCGTCTTCCGTTGTGGTGGATTTCAGCTCCACGAGGACCGCCTGACGTCCTGCTCCAGCTCGGCTCGTCCTCCATGTCCACTCGTTTCCGGATGGACCTCGGGTGAGGATGACGACGATTTGTGTATCCCTCTAGTTCCCCAGTCTCCACGCCGCCAAAGGAGCGGTAAGAAGAGGACCCGGAAGCGGTTACCTACACCTCCGTCTTGGTCAGCTGATCGGGCTCGGTCCAGCGAGTTCGAGCATTTTGGGCACGACTCCAGCGCTCCGGTGGGGGCGCGTTCCATGGCCTCACCTCCTAGGTTTCCGGTGAGGGTGGACACAGACGCACCACCGTCGCTCGCAGCGTTTCCAGCTCGGTTCGGTGAACCCGGTCACAGCGACTCCACGGGAGCGAGTCTTTATGCCGCTCGCTCATCTCCCCGTTCATCCAGTGACCAGATGAAGGGGGGCCAGCACACAGGTCAGTCAACTGAACACTATTCAGTCTCTCCAGCAGAGGTCGCCCTAGGAGAGCCTTCAGGGGTGATAAAGGTTCCTGTCACTTCACCTTCACCAAGAAACGCTCCCGTTAACTCACACCAGATCCAACCCGTTGACATTCCTCAAGTAAACCGGACTTTATTCAAGTTATTCAACACTGCTAGAGAAAACCCAGACTGTATTGATATGGTGTTTTCCCTTATGGAGACATTTATATTATCACAACCTGGTCTGACATGGCTTCCTGTTTACCAGCAACTGCTGGTTGATCTTAGGTCTATGAAAACACCCACCACAGAGGAGCCAGCAACTCCAGACTCTTCAGCTCCAGTTCTTGCTTCTGTTTCTGTGTCACGTGATTTTTCTGCTACTAGTTTTTTGTCTGATAACTCCTCACCTGCGGCAACCAGCCCTGACCTCGTAGCAGCTACAGTAGCACGCCCTGAACCGACTGGCTCTCCAGCGCTTGCTTTGTCCTGCTCTGAGGGGGTCTTAGGTGACGCCCCTCATGTCTCGTGTCCCGAGGGGGTCCTGAAGGACACCCATACCATACCATACCATACCAGCTTTATTTATAGAGCACTTTAAACACCTACAGGACCAAAGTGCTGTACACACAACAAAACAATCACAATCAGGTAATAAAATAATTAAAATAAATAAAAATCACATAATAAAAGTTGAGGAATCATACACTCAGATAAAACAAGCGACTAAAATTATTAAAAGTCAACATCGCAGATGGTGTCATAGGCCAGGGAGAAGAGATGGGTTTTAAGAAGAGATTTAAAAACAGACAGGGAAGAGGCCTGTCTGATGTTCAAGGGAAGGTTGTTCCACAGTTTAGGAGCTGCCACAGCAAAAGCACAGTCCCCTCACTTCTCCGGTGCTGTGGAGGGACCTGAACCAAGTGAGAGTTCCCGATCTGGTCCTGGACCGCGTCGTCGCCGTCGTGGCAGGGATCGATGGCAGAGAGGACCTACAGACTCTTCAGTTCTTGTTCCTGCACCTGGTTTTCAACCTACAGCTCCAAAACCTGCAGCAACGGGTCGTTCAGAACCTGCAGCAGCGGGTCGTCCAGAACCTACAGTGGGTCTTCCGATGCCTGCAGCTCCAACATGTCTCGAGGGGTCCCTGGAGGGACCCCCTCCAGTTTCCTGTGCCGAGAGGTCCCAGGAGGGACCCCCTCCAGTTTCCTGTGCCGAGGGGTCCCAGGAGGGACCGTCTCCAGTTTCCTATGCTGAGGGAACCCCTCACATTTTCTGCTCCGGGAGGGTCCTGGTGGACTCCTCCCACGAGGTCTCGCAGCCAGAGGTCTCGCAGCCAGAGGTCTCGCAGCCAGAGGTCTCGCAGCCAGAGGTCTCGCAGCCAGAGGTCTCGCAGCCAGAGGTCTCGCAGCCAGAGGTCTCGCAGCCAGAGGTCTCGCAGCCAGAGGTCTCGCAGCCAGAGGTCTCGCAGCCAGAGGTCTCGCAGCCAGAGGTCTCGCAGCCAGAGGTCTCGCAGCCAGAGGTCTCCACACCGATGGAGGGTCTCCATATCGATGATGTCTGCTCACCTGATGTCTCTGCGCCCGACGACTCCTCGACTCTTATCTTCGTCTCTTCGCCAGACGTCCCCGCCGACGTCTCTTCGCCAGACGTTCCCGCCGACGTCTCTTCGCCAGACGTCCCCGACGACGTCTCTTCGCCAGATGTCCCCAACGACGTCTCTTCGCCAGACGTCCTCGACGACGTCCCCATGCCAGTCGTCTCTACGCCTGCCGACGTCTTAACGCTCGATGGATCCCACGACATCTCAACGATCGAGGGTTCCCACGACCTCTCAACGCTCGATGGTTCCCACGAACTGTCAACGCTCGATGGTTCCCACTACGCCTCGTCTCCCGTCTCAACGCCCTTCGGCGTCTCGTCTCCCGTCTCAACGCCCTTCGGCGTCTCGACTCCCGTCTCAATGCACTTCGATGTCTCGACTCCCGTCTCAACGCCCTTCGACGTCTCGACTCCCGTCTCAACTCCCTTAGACGTCTCGACTCCCGTCTTAACGCCCTTCGACGTCTTGTGGCTGGGCGTCAAAGCACCGCATGAGGGGGCTCCTGTTCTGGGTGGACCCTGGGGGGTTCCACCCTCGTCTTCGACTTTCTTGTGGCCTCGTCACCGACGGAGGCTCCTGGTGGTGGACTGCCTTCCTGCTGCCCGCCTGACCGGCCGACCGCCTGACCGGCCCCTGCCTGAGGGACGGCATCCCGGCCGACCGCCGACCGACTCCTGCCTGAGGGGCGGCATCCCAGCCGACCGCCCGACCGACTCCTGCCTGAGGGGCAACACCCCGGCCAACCGCCCGACCGACTCCTGCTTGAGGAGTGGCATCCCGGGCCGACCGCCCGACCGACTCCTGCCTGAGGGGCTACACCCTGGCCGACCGCCCGACCTACCTGGTGGGCGGGCCGCTGCCCGTCTGGACGTTTTTGTGTTCTGTGTATTAGGGTTTTGTCCCCTGTCCTTGTGTTTTTCCGTGCCCGCCATCCCTGCGGTACCTCCCTCTGCCCACCTTGTTTTTTGGGGGGTGTTCTTTGGGGACGCCGGGGGACGTCTTTGAGGGGGGTACTGTAAGGATTGGCTCCCTTCGTCCCCCTCTGTTAGTCAGTTCCTAGTCAGTTAGTTTATTAGTTTCCCTTCCAGTTTAGTCTCATGTTTATTCACTCTTAGTTTACCTCCAGTTCTGTCATCCTGTAGTCAGTTAGTTTATTAGTTTCCCTTCCAGTTTAGTCTCATGTTTATTCACTCTTAGTTTAACATCCAGTTCTGTCATCCTAGTTACTTTCATGTTTTAGGTTTAGTTTTCCGGTCCTGCTCTGTGTCTCTAGTTGAGTGTCTCCGTTGATTGTCCCCAGGTCTCTGTGATCATGTCTCGTCATAGCTGTGTGTATATAAGCCCTGTCTGTGTCTCATTTCATTGTCGGTGCATAGTCTGGTATAGTCTGGTATAGTCTGGTAAATCCCTTATGTCTCTCGCCACAGCTCCTGTGAGTATTGCTGCCACGACAGCCTTGTTTATTTGTGTTATTAAAAGTATTTACTTTTACAACCGCTTGCCTCCTGCGTTTCCGTCTGCGCCACTGGGTTTTCATGCTCTCTGAGTAAAACCGTGACATTACGTAATTCATTCACACCCTTGAAATGCTCAGTAAAATGCATGCTAGTGTGAACGTCTGCCCTTGATCAGCAGGCATCCCAAGGCTACTTTCTACTGTGTGTTAGAAAGGACAGCCTGAGTGACATCACTCGCAGTAACATCCAAACTGTAATGCTTTGCAAAAGTGTTTATTGAGCTCCAGTTCGCCGTAGCACAAATGTCTGCAACTGGTACACCCTTGAACAGTGACCACGAAGTGGCCAAGCCTCGAGTAGAGTGAGCGTGCACTCCAGAGGGCACCTGTTGACCTTTGCTACTGTACACCCTTTTTATGGCCTCAGTCACCCAGTGTGAGAGACGCTGCTTTGAGAGGGCCTTTCCGGTAGCAGGTGCTGCAAAGCACACAAACAGTTTGTTTTTTCTCCATTAGGCTGTTCTCTGCATGTAAGTGCTTAAAGCTCTCATGGGGCAAAGAACCTTCAGCCTTTCCTGTTCCTGAGTGAGGACAGGAGCAGGTGGAAAAGAGGAGAGATCAAAGTCCAGACTTCTAGGGTTTAAAGTCAAGACCTTGGGGATATATGTGGGATTAGGCCTTAAGGTGACCTTTGACCCGCCAGGGGCGAATCTGGTACACATTGGATGAACAGACAAGGCATGGAGATCACCCACGCGTTTCGCAGAGCAAAGGGCCAGGAGTAGAGCAGTTTTATAAGATAATAAGTATATCTTAATCTCGCTCAGTGGCTCAAATGGGGGATCACAGAGAGCTCCCAAAACCAGACTAAGATCCCAACCAGGGGTCAGGACCCTGCTGGGGGGTCTCAATCTTAGCACATCCTTCATAAATCTTATTATGATTGGATACACGCCAGGCGTCCTGTTTCCCCAGCCTTCGTGACAGGCTGAAATTGCTGATAGGAACACCTTAATTGTTGAGAAAGAACAACCTTTTTCCAGTAAGTCCTGAAGAAAAGTCAGGAGCTGAGCCAGGTCACATGAATAAGAAATAATATTTCTTTCTGTGCACCAAGCTTCAAAAATATGCCATTTCTGTGCGTAAAGAGACTGTGTTGATACAGCTCGGGCATTTTGAATGGCTTTTACCCCATTTTCTGGCAGGCCTGATGCCACCAGCTTGTTCCTTCCTGCCACCACGCTGAAATGTTTTACAGCTCCCAGCCTAAGCGGCGAGACTGCTCCTTCTGGTGCCGTAGTGTGTCCCTGAAGAGGAGCAGTTGGTGGAACCAGTTCTTCTCCAAGGGCCCTGGATTCTGTGATCCCCTGAGGGTCAACCATGTTATGGAGCGGGCCTTTTTGCAGATGTGCCGCCACACTACTCTGATCAAGAGTGTTTGAGGGCAGAGGTAATCTGTTGCCATTACTAGACAAAAGTGGAACAGAATGTCTGTTTTTCCTCTTTTTGTTTGGGGTCATGGGACTGAGGAGCTGCGAGTTTTGTAAGCGAGCAGATCTCCTGACCCCAGTCCGTTTCCTGGATGGGTCTGGTTTACTGGTCTCCGGCCTTAACAGAGCGTTGGAGCCAGACAAACCGCCCGGGGTTTGTGTTTCACCCGTTGAGGGGATATCGTTTAAGGGCAGAGCTGAGTCAGCACAGTGAGCATGGTCACGTGCTGCAGGATCACTGCTTGAAACTTACGTGTCATCCATCAATGATAAGGGGACAGCTGCAGCGTGACAACGTGGAGATGGTCCTTTGTGCTTGGCAGACTTTAAATTGGTTGGTGACAGAGAGCTCAGTTCCCTTCGATTAAGAGGAAGAGGAATCTTATTTAGCCCTAGTTTGTTTACACACACAGCAGTTTGATCACAATCGCCTTTGTGAACGTGTGAAGCTTGTGGTCACCTGTGGGCTTCTGCCTTGGCCCCCCGACCCTTACTGGGAGCCATTGAATGGGTGTCCAAGAAAGTGACTCATCAGATTCTGTCGGCGCGCATCCCTGGGGCGTGGACATGTCACGTGTTTGCTTGGTTTGTGTATTGTCCGCCCCGTGGTTCACAACGGAGTGGGGGCTGGAGCACGTGAACCCCTCACCTGTCTCCGTGAGGGGTGTGGGGCCTGCTTGCAGACGCCTCTGTGCCTGTCCACTACAGATGGAACAGAGGCACCCTGCTGGAGCTTATTGATTAGGCTAACACCCCGTGAGCTGTGAGGGAGGGGGGGATGGTCCCCTCCCTTTATGTCGGCTGGCAGGTCAGAGGGACCCGTTCTGCTGAAGTTATTGTGATTTTTTATTTTTTTTGTGAGTCAATAAAATAGAGAGGGGCTGTTTTTTTTAGCTTTATTCGTGCTTAAGTGTAACAACATATTTGACTTTATGTCACTCACAGTAGGAAAAACATGATTTGTGCATGCAACAGAGTTACCAGCTTTTTGTACCGTGCTACAAATAAAGTCTGGACATGAAAAGATCATTCCCCATACCGCGTGGGCAGGTGATCTTGTAAAATCAAGACGTGGACCTGGTTCATCAGGCACGCTTTTGTCTGGTGTTCCAGTTCGCCGAGGAGGCCCAGTGTCTGACATCCTGGTCAGGGACAAACCTGTTTTTGCTCCAAGCATGTTCTGTTCGAGGTGGGCCCGGCGGTTGATTCTGCCGGTGCTCGTCCTCGTACGCCGGTCACTTTTGCGGTGGGGCACGTGTTGCTGAGCGGTGTCGAGGTTGCGGTCTGCCCCCAGCAGACTCCCTGGTGGGGGGGGCGAAGGTTCTCCTGGGAATGCCCACCCGGAGAGCTTCAGCCTGTTTGCGCCTCTGGTCCAGCTTGGTCTGAATTCGATCCAGAGCTTTCCCAAACAATCCTGCCGGTTCTATCGAGTGGTGGAGAAAAGGCACCTTTTGTCTCTCGGGGAGGTCAGTTAAAGTCATCCACAGATGGCGTATCGCGATGACCACTTCGACCATGCCTCTGTCTTGAGCAACAGCAGCTGTTCTCATCATGCGGAGCACAAAGTCTGTTGCCCTGCGGGCTTCATCCAGCAAGTCAGCGGCAGCTTGTTTGTCTGTTGTTACCTGGAGCTGTTGCAGTTTTTCAGCTAGGTTAGCCTGCGTCAACGCGGACGCGTTCATCGGGCGTGCCATGAGTCCCTGAGCTCTGTAGCAATTCTTGAGCAGAGAAGCCAAGGCTCGACAGGCTTTGCTGGGGAGAGTTGGTTTTGTCCCGGATGACTTGGGAGCCAGGTGAGACGCCAGCGTGTCCTCAATTTGAGGCACGTTGGCTATTCCCACCTCATCCATCCCGTCCACGTCGAGAAACTGCGAGAGTGGTAACAGCATGGGAGCTCGGGGCTGAGCCCAGGTGCGAGTCGGCTCTGTGAGGAAGTCCGGGAACACAGGCATCCTTTTCCTCGTGGTGGCCTACTGCTTTGAGTAAAAATTGTTTCCTGCCAGCCTCGTGACCTATTGATGAGGCGGAGGTTCTGGCCATGGGATCTGCAGCGCGTCCGTTGCTCTGTCTCTGTGACACAGGTCGAACAGAGCAGGGATGGAAAAGTCAGTTTCCGGGAGCACGGGTACCTGGGTACGGGAGAGATCTTCTCCCTGTTCCTCGTATTCGACGTCTGCGTCCTCCGCGGAAAATTTGCCAGAGGCTGAAATCAAGATCTCGTCCTTGTTCATCATGCCTCGAGTGTCGAATTTGACTGTTAAGTCCACCATGGGAGCCAGCACGTCAGGGCTGTCGCCCCATGCGACTCGTGTGCTGTCATCCAGAGCCATGTTCTCGAGCTCCGGCATGGGAGTGAGGGGCTAGGTGGTGTCCGGGTCCGCTGGCGCTGCAGCGGCGCCCATGGCCTTGGCGACAAAGTCCGCCCGGTGCCTCCTCACCGCCTTCAGCATCCGGCTGCAGTGTGGGCACGAGTCGGGCGCATCCAGCGCCATTTTTGCGTGTAATATCCCCAAGCAGACGGGACAGGCCTTGTGGGTGTCCATCGCTGCGAGGGAGAAACCGCATCCGCTAGGACAGGCGTGCGAGTTTGGGCTCGTCGTCCTGCTGGTTTTCCTTGGAAGTCTTGTCTTTCGCTTTCCTTTCTCCAGAGGCATGTCCGAGATAAGGCGAGCGAGTCCTTTCAGAATCCTTTTCCTTTTATTTTCAGACGTCTCCTCTGTCGCGTCGCTTTTGTTGGCTAGCCCGCTACGAATTAGCAGGGGTAGCGGTGTGACGCAGTTGGCGCCGTCAAGCAAAGCAGTCTACGGAGAGAGGAGAAGAAAAAAACTTTGGGGTTAAGATAAAATGCGCCGGACTAGCTTTCGCTAGCCCAGCAATACGCAGGAATAATTCTCCGTACACTCTGTGTAGGGAGCAAGCTCACCTCTAGTTGAGCGATGAAGCAACAGAGAAGTCCCGGGAAGAGAGGTAGTTCAGGTTTAAGCGAGGTGAAGGGCAATAAGGGATGGATGGGCGTCAGCGGCTTAAATACTCAGGGGACGTGGCCTCTGGCGCAACACTGACGCCCTTGCCGTAAAGGCGTGAATGTATTCCTTCAGGTAATCGCGCGGGGGCGCAATTCCCATAGCATATGTTGCACCGAGAGACATGACTAAAATGAAACACACTACCTTAAAACGTTCAAATGCATTTTGTTAAGAGAAAAAGCTGTTATAGTCTTAAGGGAACTGAGATTTTTGCAAAACCACAGTACAAAACTAGCTTAAAGGGATGGTCTATTTCAATTCAGGGAGTTGAATTATGGAACGGTTTGGGAAATGGTGTTAAAAATGCAAAATCAGCGCTTATGTTTAAAAAAATGATCAAAACTAAATTGCTAACAAAATACTAAAATTTTCAGTTAAATGTTTAATGTAATAGAAATTTGTAGATCTGTGATGAGTTACTCTTTTTGCTCTGTTACTCATATTATTGTTTGAATTGATTGTTTGTTGTTTTGTTTTTGCAAAAAGGGGCAGATATAATGTAATAAGATTTCTTCTTCTTTCTGCCACCTTTCATTTTATGTTTTCTTTTCATAAAATATGTGAAATGGTTTTATATTTTTTCTTTTGATATTTTAAATGTAAAATGAATAAATAAAATTAAATAAAATTAAATAAAAAAAGACAATTCTTACACCCCACTTCTCACCAATTCATCTGCAAACAAACCAGAAGCAAGTAAGACGTTACATCTAAATGACGATTGCGCTTTGAAGATGGACCTACCTTCAACCCAAACTGAAGTTTATAAATATCAAGGTATCTTTTAAAAATGTGCTGAAATAATTTGTACTGGGGTATTTATTCAAAGGAGACAAAGCTGTGGGAGGTGTATATGAGGTCTCATAAAGTCTACCCACGTCCCAGTGCAACATCCTGGCCATATAAGCAATGCCTGATCTGCTCAGCTTCGCTGCTGGAATATGAAATATGCATGGACCATAAAGAGCATATGGACCATCCGTCTCAATATCCGCTACAGCAAACCATCAAAAAGATCATTAAACCTAACACACACGTGCTTGCTCACAAGCACCCAAGTACACACAGAATGGCACATAAACACGCACTCCCACGTTGTGCATAATGCTTTATCAGTTTTAGTGCCAACGTTTTGCTGACAGTGCACACGCAGTAAAAAGTAAAAGTGCGCAGATGTGCGCACACGCACGTAAACATTTTCTGAAAGAGGAGGAGATGTGACTGGTTTAAGTCAATTAGCTCGCTTTGATTTTTTTTGTGTTATTTTAGGAAACATCTGTGACATTAAAACGGTGCAAAATAGTCTTAACGGTGGAGAAACATGAACATATGCCTTTGTCTCTGTCTGTCTCACAGAGGGAGAAACAATTGTCACCCCCCTCCCACCCCAACATTCATTTTTTTATATTGTCTTTGTCACACCCCTGTCAGTTTCTGTCAACATCAGCCTCTCTGGCTGTCCACTGCAAGGAATTCAAATTTAACATGACAGCAAAAAGACAGACAGGTAGCCCCTGTGCTCACACACAGAGAAAAGTTTAGGAGAATACTAATAAATGAGAAGAACAATGGAGAGACCAGGCCATAAAAGAGACAAAGAGACGATAAATGAAGAGGACAGGATGGAGATCTGACTCAGCAGGAGCGTAAAGTCTCATTCAGAAAACCACTGCTGGGTAAGCACCACTGTATCCAAGTCCATCCATCTGTCCATCTTCATCCCCTCCCTCTTCCTCTCACATCTCTTTAATCTCTTACTACAGTACGTGTCAGCGAGGAGTCTGACACCAGCTCAGCGTCGTACTCCATCATCCATGCAGACAGAGATGGAAGCACACGCAAACAGGACAGCTACAAAACGGCCTTCGTTTTTATCTCAACGCTTTGCTCTCTCTGCCGTTTCTTCCCTCCGTCTCACTTTCCCTAAAAGTTGTCAGCTAAGGTGTGCTTACCATCAATCTGCTAATGGGCTCTGCACTCTTCCTACATCACAAGGCAGCCGTAAAAGGCCAACCAGTTTTATGTGTAAGAACGAGGCAAGGCTAATAGGCACAGGGTTTTCGTTAACATTAATGTCTGCAACTCCGGATTACATTTGAATTCTACAATTAAAAATAAGCAACTTTTTTTCTTTCGTTTACGTCAATCAATCAATCAATCAATCAATTTATTCACTCGATTAAAAAATCATCAGTTTACAAACACATTCTCTGACAACATATATTTACACGAGTGAAGAGGGAGCAGGAAGAAGAAAATCTTGTATAGACCTGCCCCCTTTCTCAATAATTACAAAAATGTCATGGCCGTATACATTAAATTAACAAAACAAGTTGCAAACAATATCTAAACAATAACATATATAACAATATACCACTGTTCCCATTAACAACTCAAAAGTGTATAAGAGTTAATCGTTCTTTTTTTATAAAGTGTTTTGAATTGGTTTATTGTAGAGCAATTTTTAAACTCCTCATCCAAACTGTTCCATAGTTTTACTCCATGCACCGAAATGCACATTTGTTTTAAAGTAGTACGCACAGTTTTACTTTTGAAATCATACTTCCTTCTGTTAGTTCTATCACAAGAGCTTAAGACAAAGAACTTTTGTAAATTAAATGGCAATAATCTCTTTCTAGCTTTAAACATAATCAATAACATTTTTAAATCAACCAGATCCTTTAGTTTCAAGATATTTGATTGAATAAACAATTTATTTGTGTGTTCTCTGATGTCCACTTTATAAATAATTCTCATAACTTTCTTTTGTATGACAGATAACGGTTTAGTGTTGGTTTTATATGTGTTGCCCCATACCTCTATACAGTATGTCAGATATGGAAAAACAAATGAATAATATAATGTCTGTAGTGTTGACAGCTCTAAAACATGTTTTACTTTATTTAGAAGTCCAATACTTTTGCATAGTTTTAATTTTATGTATTTTATATGAGATTTCCAGTTAAGTTTATGATCTAAAACAACACCTAAAAATTTAACTTCATGTACTCGTTCAATTTGATTATTATCTACAGACATTATAATAGAATCATCTATTTTCTATTACCAAAAATCATGAATTTTGTATTATTACGTAAGCTTATAGTTGCCACAAGATGAGATATAAATTGCATTCAACATACCACCCTGTTCAGTGCACAATATTTTCAACATGGTTTTACTAAAAGTGAATTAAACAATAATATGAAGGTTTTCAAGCTCACAAGAGCTGTGAGAAATATGACACCCCTTTCTAAAAGCCTTGATCCCTGTTAGAGGTGCGTTACCCAACACTACATACTGTAAGTGCTACACTATTTTAAAAGATACTGTATATAGCACAGAGGGATGAGAAACATTAGATTTTGAAGTGTTCCTGATATTACTTTGATTTTCTGTGCACGTATATGTCATTTCTACATTACATTATGTGAAATTTAAGCTGCTTTTTTATCCAGCCAATGCATTCTACACACGCCTCATAAAGTGGTCAAATTCATCATACTTGGTTTGTACAGAGAATTATACATACAG